>JAPSES010000069.1:15242798-15255381 GCA_029822895.1 Maxillicosta whitleyi | reverse complement strand
CCAGCCCTCCCTGGGAACTAAGCAGTCATTCTTTATTGGATTTTCCTTAAGAGCCAGGGAGGGCAGTGTTTCACCACGGTGAGATAGGGGGAACAGTGAGAAAAGATAGTGGGGGGAGGGGTAGAAAGATAAGTACATTTATAGATGGATATATATATATATATATATATATATATATACATAATATATAATAATATAATATACATTGCATCATTATTATAGACTTCGTGTTATCATTAGTGTTTGTTTTTATTTAGTCTTTCTGCTTTTTTTGTTTTATGTGACATTTCGTTACACTATAGATCCCCGCTGTCTTTTTAGTGGGCACAAAACTCGTACAAGCTATGAAAGTGGAAGAGCTTGATAGGTTTATTTCATCTCAGTAGCTGCGGAGATCTGCTCTGTGGTTCACAGATGTGGATGCACTGTAAATCCATCATCATGTGGCTGAATTTAGCTACACACTGGAGTAGTGTTAACAAAAACATGTCTGTCTGCGTTATACCTGATGGTCCCCTAGACTGGAATTAGAGCTATCATAGTCTGCCACTGATTTATTTTGGTTTTCATTACAGACTGTGACACAGTGAACAGTCTTTGTAGAATTCTGATGGTACCAACATTTCAACATCATCTGCACCAGTAATATGATATTCATCTACTTGGCACTACTTTAATAGTGTTACAGCTGCACCACAATTGAATTCATTGACAACATAATGTGATTGTGGTATGTTTTGGCTTCCTTTATCAGTTTGGGATTTGCTCTTAAACACCTAGAAGTTTGTCCAAATGCTTCAGGCTGACTGGGCAGATGAAATGTTGTTATGGTGTGAACTTGTGCGGTCTGTTCCTTTTCAACAGATTTCCCAGAGTCTACAGGGATGCTATTAGTCCTTCACTTTTAACATCCACTCTGTTCATGTTTAGGGTTAGAGATACATGTAAAACATGCCATAAGAATGGGAACATGTTCTTGTTTCTGTGTTAAATATAGATCAGAAAGGCTGCCCATACTCGAAGGGCAAGGACCTCAGCTCCAACATGATGCCAGTGCAGAAGTATGTTAAAGGTGGAAAGGTCACTGGGGTTGGATCCAAAAATACATAGACTTACACTAACTTCCCTCTAAAAATCATTTATTACTAAGATTCATTCTGATCCAGTCATTTAATTTAGAACCTTTACTCACTGATCTGGTTTTCCATTTTTACTTTTCTTAGCAGGAAGTGCAACGACAGGTGGAAGAGGTGATGTGTTAAAGAAGACGCTAGTTTTAAGTTTAACTCATTCACACACCCTCATCATGGAAAACACATGAAGAAATGCATATGTATTTACACTGAAGAAGAGGAGTTCAATGGTTTCAGTAGCAGGAGGAAGATGGAGATAGAGATCAATGAGTTTTCTGTTTTGTTTTTTTTTGTTTGTTTGTTTTTTTACAGGCACTGTTTGGGGAAAAAAGTGAAGGGATGCAAATAAATAGTTAAATAATCTGTCTGTTCACCATATTTCTGTATAAACATCTCATGTCACATGTCATAGTCAGATGCAGCTAATATTCAGGTTCGTTTTATAGCCCGGAAAATACTCTAATATAAGTTTTGAGGTTTTTTGCGTTAAGCTTTAATTGACAGGTCTGTATGACAGCGACTCACCTTCTGTGTCGGACATTGGGTTTGTTGAATTTTGAGTTTATTTAATAAATTACATTTTGATAAAAGGCAGCTCCATTGTATTTTTGATTAATAGTTTCCATTAACAAAACTGTGTATTTAGTTTGTTACCCAGTTCTTGATGAGGTGTTACTGCATTAGGATGCTAGCTTATAGCATTAGCTCACCTCTGATCCCTGGGCTTCCTCTAGCTCCTCCCCTTTTGTTCAAATATGGTCACCTCTGGCTCCAAAAATCCAACAGCCAAGACCCACCTACCGCCTACAACACGGCAGTTTGGAAATGAATGGAAGTCCTTCTTCCAGTAATTCTATATAATCTCTGGTCAGACTACATTAGTGGATGTTGATTACTTATTCCAAGAGTGTGTTTTACTTTTATCTGAATAACACATGCTGTAGTGAGGGAGAAATTGACAGAATGAGGGTTAAAAACTGGATGTACTGCAGAAAACTACCCTGTTTCCCAAAGTGAACCATCAAACTCTTTTAATCTAACAGTAATTTCTGAGAAGTTGCGTTCATCAACTGAAGCTTTAATTAACACGTCTACAGTCGCTTGACAGCAGAAAATGGAAAATATGTCTGTGAAAACACCTGTGCTGTTTGATAAAAATCAGTTCAGTCAGCAAATGTGCCATTGCATGTGACAGAATATTGGATCCATTCTCCAAAAGGGGGGAAAAAAAAGAAAGAAAAAGAAAAAAAAAAGTTTTTTCTGTCCACACTTCAACATTATCCACTCTGATGAATGTTTTGAAACCTCTGTCTTCAGGGTTTGGAATCATCCTAATGTGTGTGTTCTCAGATTAATCTGTGTTAGTGGACATGGCCTGAGGCTTTGTAAGCGATCCAGGGAGCGCAGCAGCACCACGGTGTGGACGGGCCACACTCTGGGTTTGATTAATTGAGACATTTGACCTCTTGACTGCTGGCTGACATCAGGCAACACACATTCCTGCACACTGGCCTCACTCACCGTAATCTTTTTTACAGTATTTCTTCATGGTGATCTTCATTTTCCCCTTGGATGCTTTACAGTGAGATTCACAGTCTGAGGGAACAGAGATGAGAGTAAAAGTGAGACATGTTTTTAGACGTAAACCTGTGATTTCACTGAATACATACTTGTTCTTTGTACGATTAGACAGATTAGACAGTTTACTCCACTACACCTGAGTAATCTGAGTTGTTAACACAATAAATGGACTTTTCCTTCTACACTTCTCACATGGCTTCATTTCGACGAATGTTCAAATTATTCAATATTTCACCAAAAATCAAAGATTCCGAAAAATATCTATAAACTAAAAACAGGTTTATGTATTAGTATGGATTTTTTTCTTCTTTTTTTTATCTGTTCACCATGTCCTCAGCTTTAACAGGATATAAAACAGCTCCAATAGTAATATTCTGCAAAAACACTGACACGTTTAGTATTATAATCCATCTGGTATCATATATAATAATACGTTTGAGAGACAGACCAAACCAGTACTTTACTAATTCTTTACTTATTTTTACTATATTCCATTGCTAAGACTTACACATATGTACTTAATTCCATGCGGGACTTTAATTACACAAATAAAACTGAATTGAAAATTGCATTGAATTAATTATTTATATTGCTATATTACATTTTTACCTAAAGGTATGAGAAGAACTATGGAAGATTTGTGTGTCCTTGTATGTATATGTCAATTTTATGTTTTGTTTTTTTTTAATTTATTTAATATATTTTTGGCTGGGAAGTGGTCATTTTTGTCATTTTTAAGCTAATATCAGTCTTCATTCTGAATATTTGCAAATCTTATATAGGGCACCTTCAGTAAGTGATCTGAATACTTCTTTCCTGTTGATTTATAGTGCGTCCGTTTTGGTATCATTACTTCAGCCACCAGTTGGATACGCTATACATGCATTATTTACACCCCCAGGGCGTCAAAGATGCCTTCAAAGTGCCACTATGGAACGGATTTCAAGCTTACACAGATCCTCCTGTGTCTGTCAACACACTCCTGTTTTACTCCTCCCAACTTTTCCACTCCAGCCGACTCCCTCGTCAGTGTCCTGGCATGCATTGTGCAAGCTCTAGGGATGGCGGAGGTCACTCTGGCACAAAAAAAGGGTCACAGAGGGAAAATTAGCCGGTGACCTTGGTGGAAATTACCAGGGATGCCATGCAGCGACGAAGCCACAAGGGGCGAGAGAGTGAAACACTTACTGAGGATAAGTATTCTGCGGCCCCCAGAGAAGAGCTCAGTGCAGCGGAGAGAGAGAGTGGAGAGGAGCTCAGACTTATGATTAATGTCATATGGCTGCCGTGGTAACCCTTTACATCAGTGTACATGTGTGAGGATTTTACAGATGGCTGTTGGTGTTGTGTCCTGTCATGGTGCCAGGTACCTTTTGTAATGAGGGAGCTGGTGGTGGGACAAGAGGCCAAAGTGAAAATTGAAATCATTTGTTCCCTCCACTTTCCACTGACTGACACAAATTGGAACCAGATCATCTCCTAGTATTGCCCTCCTACCATCCACCCCCAACCCCCCCACTCTGACTCTGCCTGAGCAATAAGCCTTGTGCTCTTTTCTGGGGTGGGGGGGTGGGAAAGCTGGGCTGGGCAGTCTGAAGAGAATGGAGGGGGCATTTGAGAGAGAGAGGGGACCTTTCAGCTTGCCTGAATATGGACAAACTTCATTATTTCTTCCAGCCCTCTGTCCAGTCTTCCCCTTTCTTCCCCATTATACTCTATGTGAATGAGGTTGCCTGGGTAATGATGGAGGAAGAAAAAAACGCCCCTCTCCTCCTTCTCGAAAAGAAAAAAAGGAAAAAAAAAAAAAAGAGAGCGGTTTGGGATGTGGGATGAGGATCGAATTCATGTATGTAGAGAAAGCATTTCTGGTGAAATGCCTGGCTGCTGCTTTCTGGGGTGGCGGGAGAAATAAGAAAAGGGGAAATCCCAAAGTAAATGAATTTGACGAGTCCATATCGGCATGCCTGATTTCCATGTAAATGAAGTGGCGAGGGCGGGGGCCTCTTTATCTCCTGCTGGCCCCTGGGGGCCTTCATCATACCTTCCTTTGATAGCTGACGTTGCCCATTAGCCCCTTAGCCCAATTGCCGTGCTGGGCCATTACACCCACAGCTCTCATTAAGGTCCAGTCTCCTGCTGCGAGGACAAACGCCTCCTTTGTGCGTCTCTCCAGCAGTGCCATGCTCATTCTGCGGGGTCCCTGGGGACCACACCACTCCTAATTTGGAGGGTGGTGTCTGTGTGGCAGCCACTATAGTAGGAAGTGGGACTCACAACAAAGCTCAATGAAGTCAGTGGCGCCACTCTCGTCACTCGCTGCTCAAAAGGCAGCGATACACGGGACAGTGATCGATGATCACAGCCCATTCACACACTCCTCTGTTATCAGAAAAACAAATCAGATGTCATCTCCTGGTCAAGTACATTTACTAAGAACGGTTATTGCTCCTTTATGCCATTAAAGGACAAAGTTACACCAGCATTCATTTATTGAATGCTAGCACTTTTATATCTACAGTATCGTTAATGCAACGACTGTAATACTTCAAAAAATTAAGGAGATTATGTGATATTGCTTCACACCACAAGTTCTGTTTTAACTCCATCACACTTTGCGCAGTAGGAATCCTTTTAATGTGTCCACATTCCTTCAAATGTGGTATAATTTTGTTGGACCCTACAAAATTATACCACATAAAACAAGTCAAAGCATTCTTTGTATAAATGCGGAGGTGGCAAAAGTACACACATTCTTTGGAAGCATTGAACGAACTTCTTTGCTCAAAAGTGAAAAAGTACAGGCTTTGAAATGTACGCAAAACCTAAAAGTAAAAAGGACATAATTCCACTGGCTGTCTCAAGTGAAATTATGAATAAAGTTATTAAACTTGTAACATCTCGTACTGTGGTTTCATCTTGTTCCATTCGACAAGACACTGTGTTTTCTATGCATTTAATCCAGTTTTAAATAATAGCATTAAAACTAAGCTAAAACACCTCTTTTGAAAATGCAATGGTCAGAAGTTACAGACATTTGTGTTAAAAAATAATCTGCAAAAGTAAAAAAATTCTCAAAAACAAATGTGTAAAGTATAAATTTCTCTTTTTTAGTACAGTAATAAAGTATTTGTACTTAGTTACTTACATCTCTGGATATTTTTAGGTGTTTTTATGTTTCCCTGACAAAGAATATTCTGAAAAACGCAGAATCTTATAAAAATATGATCATATAGATATTTAGCATTGCCACCCAGCACTAGACGAACCCTCCGGCTGCAGGTAAACGCTGCCGTGGCTCATTGTCTGGTGTCAGCAGCCCAACATGGACACCCTTGTCAGAGCACATGAACAATAGCACCGGGCAGAGCCTCAACTGCCAGCGCAGCCAGCCTTGATTGAAATACAAACTGGTGCAAATGAAGCATGTAATCAGATTAGGGCTGAAACCCGTGGGGAGGCTGCAGGGCAGGCTGGGAATACAGGCAGCGGGGCCGCGGGGAGCACCCACAAAATATCTGGACTTTACATCAGGGGCAGAGCTGAGGAATGAGAGCACGCTGGGGTGGAGCGTGGACGCACAGGCGTATGTGGATTTGGACTAAAGGAGACGCCAAAGTATCCAGTCACTCACTTAAAACAGGCCACGGTGAAAACCTGCATTTAAAAGCTTAAATAAAATGTAAATGTAAATGACTTGGAGGCAGAAACTGATGTTTTGAAGATGATTCATTTGGATGTTAAAGATTTTATCCTTTAACCTATTCATGATTCTCTAACTAATTTATCATCATGTAATTTATATGAGTTTGGTATTTTCATCTATAATTTTGTCAAAACCCTACAAATGTCATTTTCAACCCTTCTTGGTTAAGTGGAAAATTTTAAATACGTAAATAAATAGTGTCAACAAAATTAACAGAGGATGAAAAAAGTAGTCTGTGCAGTAAAACGGTTTTTATTGTTATATATTATGTTTTTCGTTCATTTTTTTGCTGATTTATGTGCGTGTTGACTTCTACTGTTTAAGATCTGTCAGGTTAAATTGATTTGAACATCTTTATAAACTGTTCCTAATTTAATCTAGCATCAGATTCTATAAGATCATCATATGTTTGTAGCACCGATGTTCTGTGGAAAACACGTATCTCTAAGACATTAATGTTCACAATCTCAGAAAAACAGGCCTTTTGTAACCTTGTGATGATTTATCAACCATTCCATTTAGAGGCTTCTAATAACTGGTATTTTCCCAGTAAACATATGGGGAGCCTTTATATGATAAATCTGAAATATTACAAAACTCCACAATAAAGTGAAGTCAATGAGTAGTGAGTGAATGATAAGTAATAGATAAAGTAGATAAAGTAGGCGACCAATTCTAATAAAAACTTCAATTGTTACCTATTGATTATTCTGTAAAACTGTCCTGTGGAGGTTGGAACCAGTGACAGTAGATGGACAAAAGTATTAGGACACACTGTAATCAGTTATTTTATTACTAACATGAAACAAAACAATAATGACAAATGTCAAAATAATGCAAATATCTTCACGATCAATATTTTTTACCTCATCTTCAGGGTTCTTTTTTTTTTTTTTGTAACATTTCTGCCTAAAACACTCAGAAAATGCTTCAGTTTGTTTTTACTTTTAGTTTCTTTTGTTTTTATTCCAATTATTATAATTGTTTTAACTCTTCTACTTCTAGATCTGTGAAATGTTTCTGACATTCCATTTTAAACCATCTTTAAATTCATAATGTTGAACTTACAAGTCTCACTCAGGAAGATATATCATCATTAAACTTTAAAGAAATATGGATTTGACAATTATTGTGATTGTTATTCGACAACTTACCTGAATATTTTCAACAGATCAACACCGATGGCAATACTTTTGTCCATATTGTGTGTATACTGATGTAAATACTGAACAAAACTATTTCCATGATTTTAAGTATTATGGATTGATTTCTAAAAGAGTGCAGTTACAAACAAACAAACAAACAAAAAAATGTACTTGCACTTAATTGAGTCGCAGCTGCAGTAGCCTTTTTGTCCTAGTATTTACTACATGTATCAGGTAAATACTGAAAACTCAGAAGGTGTTTGAAAACCCATTTAGAGAAAAACTAAGTTTTCACTGGACAGAAAAGGGATGAAAATTAAACATATGAGCTAAAACTAAAGCTGTCGGACATGTAGTGGAGTAAAAAGTCTAAAAATTATTTATGGGATGTGATGGGATAGCAGTTACAGAAAGTGTAAAACACACTAAAAGACTATTAAATCATGTGTTTTAATCAGTGAAGGCTGCGTAATTCACCTGACGGCTCCTCGTAGCTGCTGTAAGTCGCTGTCGGAGACGCAACTGGGATCTCTGCAACATAAAAAAAACACACATTTAACTTTTTTTTAAAAATCATTTTACCGACATATGGTACACAATAAAAGTTTTGCTCTTTTTTTTCTGACACAGAACAGTTTATGCTCCTAGTCTATATACACGAAATGCACCGGTGGGATGAATTTAATGGGATGTCTTGTTAATAATGGTTTATTTTGATACACAGATGGTCTGAAAATGTGTAGCAAGAGCGTGAGTTTCCCATTAATGCTCTGCTTCCTCCTGATTGTGGTATGTTGTGGGTACAGAGAGCCAAGGCCGTCAGGCTTGTTAAAGTAAGAGTTGGCAGCGAGCTAGATATCACAAAATTTAATATCGTGCTATTAAAACCAAAAGACATTATCTTGAAAAATATACGAGAAACCAAATGTATTCTTGCTGCGTGGAGGAGGGGGGTGGGGGGGAGAAAAAAAAAAAAGCCCATTTCCTCCACTTTTACACCACATTTGTTACTTTCCCAGCAAAATTAAAGAAATCCTGTTGCAGCAGGTTCATAGGTCTAAATGATGGCGTGGATTGCGGCCAAACGTATCACCCTGATTCGTCCAATTTCCACACACTGCTTTATCAGAAACGTCAACCCTGGAGACGTACAGTAACAGAGTGGACAAATGTTAGTGTCTGCTTGTCCTCCCAGACATTGCTGTTATCTTATCTGCTCGTGCCAGCCCACTGCTCGACGCTCCCAGCTGAAGCGGCTACTAGCTACCCATCTCTGTTTCTCCGAGGCGTTGGCGTTTATTGCGGAGAGGGTCTGGAATCTGCAGGCGGCAGATACAGCCAATAAACATATCAGCCATCATTTCCTTGGACTCTTTGTGGTGGATTTATTGCAAGATGGAGCGTTAACAGCGTCGAAAGGCACACAAGGCCATGTTAGGCGAGTTGTAATGGTCTGTTTATCCAAGCTCGGGTTAAAACGGCCAAATATCCATCCAGAATAATGGAGCAGGGGTGTAAAAATAACACAAGAAGAAGAGCGTACGCCACAAATGTACGCATAACAACCATGTTCAGGGGTTGTCCTGAGCTGTTTATCGGGATTTATCTCAAAGCTCAGACAGAAAATGAGCTTTTTTTTCATTTTACAGTAAGTTTTTAGCTTTTAAACGTAGATAGAAATGGATTTTTAGGAAGTTATTTTATGAATTGTATCTCGTTATACCATCATTTGTCACCAAATTCATTTAATAATGAATCATAGATGAGAAATAATATAGGCTTGTGATATAGATGACCCAAATACAGAGAGTTTGGCAGGTAATGATGTAGAAAATGGTTTTGAGTCATAATTACAAGGTAAGTTCAAGGGAAATGTAATTAATAATCGTTAAGGGTTCATAGATAAAACTGTAATAATGTCTGAAACCCACTTTTATAACATTAATCTGTTTGTGAAAACATAAAAGATTCCACAGTTTTTTCACATTGAGACCACATCACATCCAGACATGAAGAACTTAATGATTTTAAATTGTTTTATTAGTAAAAATAAAATAAAATAAAATAAAAAAAGGAACATCATCTGTTTTGGTTTTTCACATTTAAACCACATTAATCCAGATTCTGAACAATTAAACTAGTCAAACCTGAACTACATTATTGCAGCTAAGGTGGTGGTTCTGGTAAAACCTGGTTCTGAAGTTTGTGGAACCTTTATTCTGAAACACATAGTGATTTTTGGAACTTTTATTTGTTTGTTTTTTCACTTCTAAACCCCAATAATTAGATTTAGATCATGATTTTACACTTTTTATTCTAGTCTAATCTGGACAAAAGTATTTTCAAAGGTCTTTTAAAACCTGTTTTCTGGAGTTTGTGGAACCTTTCAATGCAGCAAAAATTAAGATTTTGCTGTTTTTTTTCAGTTACACTTTACATTTTTAGTTGATCTTGATGCTTTATCATAAAATCAGACCCTTACAATGTGTAACAATTTAATATTTTTTAATCACATGATTTACATCAGGTTTTCCCTGTTAGTTATTTACTGTCCACTGGTATACATTAACCCTTTAGCCCCTGACGTGTCTGTGACGAGCGTTCTGAATATGATTCATTTAAAATTTTCATAAAAATTAAACTGTTTTCTCAATAGGAAAAAAAAACAAACTTGTCCGTGCTTCTGTATGCGCAAAACTTTGGTGTTTTGCTTCTACTGTTGTTTACAATGTTGTCATGATTTTCCTTTTATTCATTTTTTTATGTGTTTTTATTTAGTTTTTGCCATGTAACTTGTTTTTGGAGTTCAATCCGGTGCCAAAACACAACTGACTAGACTGATTTAGGAAAAAAAAAAGTAAAATAATATAATAGTTGTTGTTGTTCGGTGTGTTCCAGTCCACATTAAACTTCTTAAATCTGTAATTGATACAAAACCTGTAAAAGTTAAATTCCTCTCTTTGCCTTTTTCTGTTATTTCACCCTGTTTTGAGCCTAAAACACAGTAAGAGTTCATGACATTTCCTTAATTTCCTTCTGGATCAATAAAGTATCTCTACTTCAGGGGCCATATTCACTCCAGTATGATCTCCAGTGAAATAATAAGTGAAAAAGTAACATTACATTACAATAATGTTAACATTTACAACATTCCCTTAAAAATCGGAATAACTTTAAATATTTTAAGAAAAGCAAATGCATTTTACTAACATTCTGCCTCAGATCATCAGTTTATCATTGACACATGTACATTAGAACTTATATTACAGTTACACGAAACATTTAGTAACAGGCAGAATATTCATTAAAAAAAATGCACTTACTCATCCTGAAAAACGTTATATTTGTTCATGTTATTCACATTATTTGTAAAAGGGTGGTTCATGTAATTTTACTTTTTTTTTTTTTTTTTTTACACTAAAACAAAGCGAAAATGTGCGTTTTTCATTATTTATAGGTTATTGCAGTAGTATTTTACTGGTTCTGATCCAGTTGAGGTCGAATTGATCTGTATGTGTATGTGGAACCTGAATTGAAATGTTTTTACATCGTTGATTGTTCATATCTTCAATGTAATTTTTTGCATTTCACTAATTCATCCCACGGGCCGGATTGAACTCTTTGACGGGCCGCATTTGGCCCCCGGGCCGCATGTTTGACACCTGTGCTCTACTACTACAGCTATACATTCCAAACAGCCTGCTTTTGTTGAAATATATGATTTTTTAAGAGTTTTATTTATGAGTCAAATACTGCAGCCACACACCTAAAATGAAAAAGCATTTCTGAAAATGTATTTTAATTTTCAAAATTTAGATTTCAAATTGAATTTTGGTAAGTATTTGTTGGGGCTGGTTTGGAAAATGAAATCTCAAATGTGTTTTTTTCTTTTTAATTTGAATTAAGTCAAAGAATGAGCAGTGACTAATAAGAAAATGAAAATGCAAATCGGATGATTTATTAACAATTTTATTTATGAGTCGAATAATGCAGCCAAATTCATAAAATGTAAAAGCATTTCAACTAATGCATTTTTATTTGGATTATGGTAACTATACTATATTACTCTATACTCTTTACTCTATTACTATATACTTTATTTCTATACTCCATAGAAATAATGTACCAAGGATTAAAGGGTTCATGAAGTTAAGATAAAAGCAGCAGATGCCTTTAACATGAATGTAGATCTGGTCAGTGTGTGTCTGTGCAGGTCTGGGGGGGGGGGTCTTACTGATACAGGGGGCGATGGGTGAGCGGCTCTGCTGGTAGCCCTTGGCACAGCGGTTACAGGTGATCCCCGTTACTCCGTCTTTGCAGGGACACTGGCCTGTTGTTTGGTTACATGTCTTCCCTGCTGCTCCAACAGGATGGCAATCACATGCTGCGGGGGGGGGGGGGGGATATAAGAAAAAAGACACAACATAAAGTACGATTCTACCCCAGTATAATTGAGCTACTTCCTTCTGGGAGGCGCTACATCATCATTCTACCTCATTCCACCTGTGAAATATATCTATAACACACACAACATGTGCAATTATAACATATCATAACATGTGCAATTATAACATATCATAACATGTGCAATTGTAACATATCATAACATGTGCAATTATAACATATCATAACATGTGCAATTATAACATATCATAACATGTGCAATTATAACATAACATAACATGTGTAATATGTTCAACTATTTATTATTAATGTCCATTCATACCCATATTTACTTATAACCCTGCACTGTACATATCGTTAAATTACTCACTTATTTCCAGATTTTATACTTATTTTCTATATTTATTACTCTGGTGTGAAGTCCTGTATATATTGTATCTTTACCTTGTAAATATTGTATCTTTATATCTTACTTTCTTACTTCTTTTACGTTTTTTTAATTTTTTTTATTTTGCACTGAAAGACATCACCAACCTGAACAACACTGTATGAAAATCACTGTGAAACATCATCATTCTACCTCATTCCACCTGTGCAATATATCTATAACACAACAT
>JAPSES010000069.1:15195831-15212659 GCA_029822895.1 Maxillicosta whitleyi | reverse complement strand
TCACATAAAACTTGTTCTGTACTAAATCCACACATTTGTGGATTTTATAATTAAATATCATACTAAACAAACTTTTACAATGAACTACTAATACCCACGTGGGAGCTACCTGTGAGTTATATTTTATATATACATTTTGTAAAAATCTCCCCCCAGGTCCGCCTGTCCACCTAATAGTGAGAACGCCAGAGGGAGGTTGCCGGGGGTGACTGCCTGGTATGAAGGGAAGAACACTCCTGGTTTGTTTGTGCTGGGAACTGCTGCTCACTCCAGAGACTATCGCTCATCTGCTGGAGGGTTTGTCCATGGATTTCGTTACACTGGTAATATGTATTTCTGATACAAAAATCACACCACATTCAATCCGGACAATGGTTTATTTCTTTAATAGACATGTAATTCATGGCAGTGATGTGCAGTGAGGTTCATGGCTGCTGAGGCGCTGACTATTTCAGAGTCAGATATATGATATACAGATATGATCCCAAAAGACGATTGTTACTAGGGTTAGACCGATTCAGGTCTTTCATGGCCAATACCGATTTTTTTTTTCCCCACCACCCTTGGCTGATGGCCGATATGGACTGGCGATTTTTTTTAGGGGGAGGGGGAAAGCTGCATGTGCACTGCAGGGTCCATGGATGCCCGTCTGTAAATGCTGCAAAAATAAGGCAAACTCATGCGAGAATCGGCCGATACCGATCCAAGTAAAAAACTCAAAAATTGGCCTGATTAATCAGCCGGACGATTAATTGGTCTATCCTTAATTGTTACAGCTGGCTCATGAGCCAAACATAATGATGGACACAGGACCACAATTAATTGATAAACTAAGGTTTATTGAAACAATAGAAACCTGAATCGAACCAAAACGAAGACCACCCATCCCACCCAAAGACCTGCTTATATAAACTAGCACAGGTAGAGTAGCAGGAGCCCAACAGGAAATTTTCAAAATAAAACTGGATGTGACAATATCTTATTCACCATTTGACCCGCAACAGCTAACATGTTATATTTCACATCTCATCTCAGCATTCTTTACACATGCATATTTCATGTAAGATAAAAATTGGCTCCATCACCCTCTTGAACACTAAGCAGTTCAGAAGATAGAATAAAATAGCCCTTATTTGCCATTTGCACAGATGCATTGCAGTATAGGTACATAGGAATTCTTGTGCATTTTCCTGAGTCACAGAGTTAGAAAAAGAAAAAGACATGAATAAAAACAGAAACAAAACATAGACACAGCTACAACAACAAAATAGATCAGCAGATAAATATCAACATTTTATTTTATCATTAATTGTTTTTTTTGTTGTTGTTTGTTTGTTTTTTCACGGTGACAGGTGAGTCTCCTGCCTGCATGTCACTGCTTTATGTCACAATGCAATGTTCTGAGCAAATTAATAGAATAAAGTTCTTTGTGCCATATCCTTTAGAGACCCAGCAATGCATTCCTGTCCTTTGTAAAGGAGAAGGGATTCACAGCTTTGCTTAAAAAAAACAACAACAACAACACTGTAAAGCCCATTCCTTGAATCTTTATCTGTTCTTTACATCTGCCATAGTGAGGGCTGTACATCATGTACTTGAAAATCGATACCATGGTAACCTGTGGCCATCCACCAAACTATTAATGACACAGCTGCAGTCCTGGATTCTGAAGCGGGTCGGCGAAGCGTCTGGACTGTACCAAATGTTTGAGATGCTTGGGGACGTTGTACTTCTTCGAGGGTGAGCAGATGTTACTTTAATGTCAACTATTACGATTTGATGCTGTTCCCAGTAACGCTTAGTAAATCACACAACACTGGAAATAACATCATCTGACCATAACACTTTAAAGACGCTACATTTGATTGGTTTTCTGCTCATTACATGAAGCTTTTTTCTCTCTTCGTCTCTAAGGACTCACTGTGAATATGTGGAGGAGTTTCCACTTCAGGCTTTGCCTCAGTTCTCCTCTGTCTCAGGCCATGAGGTCTCCAGTGGACTGTTGATAATTGTAATGCAGTACGGGAAGAAGAAAATAGACTATTTGGGCCGTGGCAGGGCAGAAACAGACTGGACCAGGGCTTGGCGATCAAACTTTTTGCACCCTGTTATTTACTATTATGAAAAACTTCCCACTGGTGAGTGTAAATACTGTTGTTTGAAAGTTGAAAATCACAGCACTTTTTTTGGACATAAATTCTATCTGAAAGCTAACATGTAAATATTTATTCTCAGAGGACGAAATGAGGCTCCGGCCCCATGGTTGGCCTTTACCGAGACCAAAAGCGATTCATCACATGGTGGAGGATTTCCTCACAGAATGGGATAGTCCCATATCTCACATTCAGCCACTGCGGCGCTTCCTTGAACACTGTGTCCAGACTGACCTCAGGACTTTCTATGCAGGTAAGCAACATCCTCTAGTTGATTTAATAGAAGTGTTTATGCTGCAGCATTGGATAGATGACCACTGGAATTATTGATTTAACATCAACCTAAATCACAGAGTACAATACTGGTGTTGTACTGCCCTCTGTGAAACCATTAAATGTGTTGCACTTAGAAGCCAAACCCCAGTCGGTGATGAAAGTACCAGATGTGATATCATTGATTGTATAGAAAAGTGTGGTGTGACTCATTCCTGTATGTTTTCCTTCTTTTAGAAACATGTTTTCGCTTATCGCTAACCCATCGACAGCCACCACTGTTTTGCCATCATGGATACTTGAAGCAGCAGGGTGTGATGCAAAGTGGTCAGCTTGGGCAACATGCTTATAATGCCATGGTGATGCCTGTAGAGCAGGATACAGCAGCTCCAGGGGCCAATAGTGCATTCTCCCACTACCTAGTACAAGCTGGAGCTTCAATGTCTTCAGGATTGAAAATGACTTCTGATTGTTTGACCTGAATGTGTTAAAGTTTTGTCTATGGCACTGTTTGAGTCATTCAGGTTTGCTACCTCCAGTACCCGTATTAAGGACCTTCCACACCAAAAACTCTGTATAACTTTAATGTTGTGAGTATCCACACTGAAGAACAATGATATTCCATAAAGTATATGTAAATGAATGTCCATCACCTGTCATAGGAAAGTGTGTGCAGATGCAAACCTTAATTCAACACCTTTCTTACCTTTTATCCACATAGCTCATGCCATAGAAACTGCAAATTATCAACCTATTTTCCTTCATAAAAAACTAACTATGATACACGGTATATTTTAGCAGTTTTTTTTTCCCACAAGTTGGACAAGAAATTAATCAGGAACTCCAATATAATGTCCAAGAGTCATTAAAAAAAATTCTAATTGTTATAAGTACAAGTCTCTAGATATGGATGGCCCTAAACGTAACAGGACCTAATATTTTTGACTGAATATGATCCTGCTGATCAGTGGTTCCCAACCTATTCACATTTTGACTTCTTAAAATGAAGCAGTCGGTACGTACCACCTCTTTGCCACTGGTGACATATGCCTACCATTTCACTATTTCAGCAAGCAAGAGATATTTTTGATTCATTTAAATATTTTTATGCATTGTGAAGAGTTTTTATTAAGATATAATTGTATAGGAAAGGGAAAATAAGCCTACATGTCAAGGATATATGATGTTTGTCATCTGGTACCCATCTCACAACTACTTTAGAAATATCAATAGGATGGGAACCACTGTTTATGGCACATTGCTCCTTAAAACATCCCATATTATTATTCTTATATACTATAATATTTTGTGTAGAATGTGGACGCATATGTGTTGCAAATATATACCTACACATTTGTGCCATTTTCATATTGTAGACATGTAGATGTAAATAATTATATATTATTTTTGAAATGATATATGAATCGGGGAGTGTTGTTGCAGAATGATTATGCATTTTACATAAAGTTACTTTAATAATAATAATAAAAAAGTTAAAACTGAAATACAGCCTTTGAGCATTTTGTGGAGTCGTATCACCATAGTACGCATGCGCAGAGCAATCATCGATCCCACGCGCTGATTGGGTGTCTGGTTGCCTTGATTCCATTGGCCCGGAGTAAATGAACAAGATGGGCTCTGATTGGTTGTTACTGCTGTGAAAGTGTAGACTGTACAATGGGTGTGCCTTTTACTACTTTTATGCAATGAAATGGAAAATGTGAAATAGGGGACATTTTGGTAGTGGGAGGAAAAAAACATCTTCTGCAGTCAAAATACTCCAAAGTGGTCACAATGCGAAGACTTTAAGGAGGGCATTTCTGTGTTACCGTGCCTTGCCGTGGCTCCGGACGTCGCTGACGGAGCAGATGCCGTCTACACACTGGACTCCCGACATTAATGACGGCGTTATTTCCTTTTTCACGAGTGGTAAAAGCCGTGTGTAACGACTGTCGTATAAACACAGCCTCCATATGTTTTCATAAAGTATGGACGGGTGGAGCCCCATTGTTGCTACAGCTTCGGATAACGAGCGGTCGAGCTCCGAGGGGGAGTACATGTTGGAACCCAGATCCGAGAATGAAGCCCGGGAGGCGGCGGACAGACAGCAGCGGTGTGCCGTGGAACGGATGGAAGACGGAGGCACGGCCGTCGGGTTTGGGATAAGTGGGATCGGAGAGGGCAAAGTGGTGCTGGGTCGAGTCGGACAGAGGGACGACAAGGAACTCAGGTACCTACACGTGTTGTGGGAGCCCGGACGGACAGAGGTCGGATCCGGTGCTGTTTCCAGCAGACTGGGGAAGGTGACGGGGACCAGGACCAGGCGGCACCACAGGGCTGTGCGGAACCTCAGTCCGATTGGGAAAGATATTTATGGTAAAGAATTGTCAGTGTCAATGAAACTATAAATGAGCAATGGGCTGCATTAAAATAACTCTATAAAGTTCAGAACACATCAACAATATGCAGCTAATCCTGCTTTGGTATAACTCACTGTACCTGGGTGACAAATGCATCATCTCACAAAACATTTCACAAAGCATTTAATGTCTAAAAACCAACAGCATTGCAGGAGATAACATTTTAGAATGTCCAACATTTCTTCTAGTATTTTATGCAATGTTTTGATCCTCAAGGCCTTCATAAATTGCATATCTGTAAAGTGTGTATGACAAAACAGGTAAAGGTAGTGCTCAGTAGTATGGTCAGAATTTATGTTATATCCATATGACTCATGTTGTGATGAAGTGGAACCTTTTTTTCCCCTTAATCTAAAGGGAAACATTATTTTTTCTTTTAGTCTCTGGAGAAAGTTGAAGAAACCAAATTGTAATGTATAGTGTTAAAAATATTTATTAATATTTAACAAGTAGAAGCTAAATAAAACATAATGAGGTGAAAATGCATAAAGATGTAAATGACATGAAGGCTCAAATGATGTAAAAGACAGTGCAGCAAATTTTACAATTTAATGCTTTTTGTGTGTATCGAGAGCAATCGGTTTTGAACTCAGAGCTCAACAAAGATCAAGCTGTGAAATATTTTGGATAACTAGAGATAGAGCTACAGCGTGCTTCTACATCAAAATGTGCAAGAGTAAATTCAAGTGAAACAACACGTAATCGAAACATTTTCTAATAATTTCAGCCGAGTGTAAACAAAAAGAAAACTGCATATATAATAATAAATCTATAGTCAAATAAATAATATCTATAGTATTATTTGGTCATATCACAATCATTGTTTTATCACCCATGGTTAGATTGTGGTATTAAATGTATAATTCAGTAAGTAAGAATAATTAGGCTCTATATTACACTGTGAGAACCAGATTTTGCGTAGATATAGTTTATGATTTAATATCAAATACAGTGATGGACATCCTACTGGTGATATCCATTAATAATTAAAACAAATATGAAAGTGTGCAGCCAGATGTCCTATGAATGCTGCTTTGTTTTGTCTGCTGTCACTAATGCCATGACTTCTGCCCCATTCATCCAACCACAATATTTAAATCTCCCTTACTTTGAATGTCTTATCTCTGCAGCTGTGAAGAGACTGAGGGAAGCAGCAAACAGCAATGACATTGACACAGGTATGATACTATACTGTTCTGCAAGCCTGGAATGACTGCTGAGATAGTTTAAGGAAGTTTTTTTTGCTCACAATATTGTTTTCTTCCAGTGCGAAAGCTCCTGCAAGATGACATTGACCCCTGTGCAGCAGATGACAAGGGAAGAACGGCCCTGCATTTCTCTTCCTGCAATGGCAATGAGAGCATTGGTAAGCTTTGGATTACTGCTGGGTTTTACTAAAAACATTGTGCAAAACAACAGGGTTTTAATTACTATGTCTTCAAGAAGAGTCCATCTTGCTGAAATATCCTTGGCCTTTTAGTTTGAATCCCAATTCAGTCATCCCATCTTGGGCTTTCTATTACTGCCTGTAATGTATACTATTCATGAATGGATACTCATTGTGCTTCCTTTCAAATGCCTTGCTTCTCCAGTGCAACTGCTCCTGAGCTACGGCGCTGACCCCAACCAGCGAGACAGTCTGGGGAATACCCCCCTTCATTTGGGTAAAGGAGAACAGTCGCTGTGACCCATAAAAGCTGTAGCACTGTGGTCACCATGGCCCTTTATATGACTATGGTTTCACAACTACACACTACAAAAACTGCTTACTGTGCAGCTGTTTTAGACCCACATGACAGTTAAAATGAGCACATACGCTGCAAATATGTGGTAATGTATGACAATAGTAATACAATGGCCTAATTTATGAGTGTTTATTTTGTGTCCCTGCAGCGGCCTGTACAAACCATGTGCCTGTAATCACCACATTGCTGAGAGGAGGTGAGACCACTCAAGAGCTGTTAAATTCTTTGTGTTCATGTGTTGCTTGGTTTCTCTTTGTTGGATAGCTGTTTTTACAGAGAGTAATGGGAGAACCATTAGCTTGGTAGCCCTAATGGAACATATTAAGGAAAGGGGCAGGATTTTTCCTTGTTTTCTTTTAGATAATCCTGGTTATTCCATGCTGCTTATCTGTCTTTTTCAGATAATTAATTGCAAGATATGTAACCAAATACTTGTGCTTAAAAAAATATTCACTATTTTTACATAATTACTTAGCTACAAACCTTGTTTATGCATAGATCATTAGCACATCAATTACAATGAACCCTGGTACACATGAATATATTTTAAGACAAAACTAAACAACTACATAACAGAGAGATTTTTGCTTGCGTTAAGGAGCCCGTGTTGATGCCCTTGACCGAGCAGGCAGGACACCCTTGCATCTAGCACGCTCCAAGCTTAACATTCTACAAGAGGGTGATTCACGCAGCTTGGAGACCCTGAGGGGTGAAGTCACACAGGTAAACAACATGTTAACATGCTATGTGTGTTTAAAGCAAGTATAAGTGTCAAAGCATTTAGTGTCAGACTTTCTTTCACAGATTATTCAAATGCTGAGAGAATACCTGAACCTAATGGGTCAGAGTGAAGCTAAAGAGAGGCTGGAACACATATCGACACAGCTGCAGCACACACGCACAAAAGAGCAGGTATACACAAAAATATCATCATGTTCACTTACTTGGTGTGTGTATAAATGAATATTTTACTATGGATGTATTTAGATATACTTTCTCTACCTCACCTATGGTTCTGCTTTTTTTCCCCAGGTTGATGAAGTGACAGATTTATTGGCCAGTTTTACATCACTAAGCCTACAGAAGCAAAATTTGGGAGATAGGTAGAAAATAAGGTATACAGAGAGCTGAAGTTCTACTTTTCACACAAATTTGACTTGTGTGATGCTTAGTGCTCTTCCTAGCTTTATTGTGGGCCTCCACCTTTGGCCGTGGTACTTGCAAAATACTGTCAAAAAAATGTGGGACAGAAATTCATTATCACAGGTCATGTCTGCTGAATGAAAAAAAAAAAACATAAAATGCAAAATACATCAAAATCAGACCCAAGCTGACAGGGTGGTAAGACCTCAGCTCTCTACTCTGTGCGACTGAGTCACAGCTATGTCTGTGCACTGACTTGTTATTGTTTTTGCCTGCCATAATTAGCCAAGTACTATGGTAATTACTGTACTATTTTGGAAATGATTCAGTAATTTTCACTGTTGTCTTTGTATCATGTTGCCTTTTCTCTTGTATTGCATGTCATATTTGTATGTGAGCTATACTATAAAAAAAAAAAAACGGAAATGTCTGTGATTTAAAATAGATATATTTGGATCAATAAATCAGTATGTTTCGCTACACTTGTCAGATTGTCCTTTTTTACAGTGTGTTGCATCTCTTCCTGTCCTGCCTTTACAGTAAGGTCTATGTGTTTTAATGAATGCAAAGCTAATGGGCTACTTTCCAGCTCGCTGATTGGCTGCAGCGCCAGAGCCCCTCCCATTGATACAAACGTATTGTTGCTCGGTGAAAATAAAAGATGGCGACCGGACCCGCGTAAATTGGGGACCCCATTGAGGTAGTAAAAATTAGTAAACACATTCGTTCCTCAGTTCTAGGTGTATGTAAACTCCATGTGCCGCCGCCCCAGAGGACACGAAGACATGAGCAGTGCTTTATGCATGATTGACACAGTGCATAGTGGAGTTGTGTCTACCGAGGCCTAGTTGTGTGTGAAAGCCTCGGGCTCGCCTACTCTGCTATCACCGCCAGGCGGAGGGCACAATCGGTGGGACAGATCCATGCCCTGTGACTGCCGGAAAGCTAGGGAGTCAAAGTGAATGGACAGGGGGTGTGTTTCTGTATCTTTACGAAAGTAGGCGGGAAATTGTTTTCCTATCAATTTTAGCACTGTTAAGTAGGTAGTAGAGCACAGCATTATTGTAATTTAACGGAATTAGTGCGTATACCTTAAGCAGGGGCTACTCTTGACCTACTTGTCAACATTTGAGAAGGCTATGTGTCTGTTTACTTGCAGGTCCAATGTAGCTGCTCACCATAGGAAAAGTTGTTGCAATTAAATGACTCTTTAGCCAGACATAGTTGGATTTTTATTAACTAAATATATAAGCTGATTTAAACTGATAGGGTTAGTTTCCTACTTTGTTACTGTGTAGCTATTGTAGTAGTTACAGAAATGCAAACCCCCTAACGTATACTTTCTTTCTTCATGCTACCGAACAGGTGACTATTGGGTCTGTATGTTGCCCATGACATCCTGTGACAAGTGAATGTGTTGATACAAGAGGAGCCATGGCTTTTGAGGAGATCAAGGGTAAAGGAGGAATGGGTAATAGTGGCTAAGAGCCTAATTTATTGTTTACCTACTGTGCATGCTTATCAACTATACACATTTTACCTGAGTTAAGTAGAGCTACTGAGTTTATATTTGAAGGATAGGTGGTAAAATACAAATTTCCTTTGCTTTAGATATGGGGATGGAGGGTGACAGGGGCCTTGTGGCTGGTCGTAGCCAAAGAGAGAAGAGGAGGTCATACAAGGATCTGCTCAGGGAGGAGGAGGAGATTGCTGCTCAGGTTCGAAAGTCTTCCAAGAAGCGACCCAAGGTAGGGATCTTTGCCACATATTAGTCTATCTATGGCATTAGCCTCTTGCCTTCTGTTGAGGGTAGGACTGCCCAATAAAGCAATACTGATGATAATTATGTTGTTATGATTCTATACAAATAGGGTTGGCTATAATTGTTGTCATTGTGGTGTATAGATTTTTTTTCTTTAAAATTTTTATACGTTTATTTAATATTAATCATGCATATTTTCATGTTGAACAAAGATTGCATGATATTGAGCATGATTTTTCAATACCCTACCTCTGGATTTCTACAATATTATGTTTGGCAAGTATTTATCATGTTATAACCATAAAAAACATGTAAATGATTCTTTTAATGTTGAGGTGGATTAAAAATTATTTATTGATATTGTCCATTTTGAACATGATAATATTTTTGGCCACAGTTTGTTCAGCCCAAGTGATAGTTCAGACTGCATTAGAGCTCAAATCTTATTGGCTTCCCCTTTCTGATTTTTGTTGTTGTTTTGTTTTTTGTTTATACACATTATTTATTTTTAAAGTATGTTCAGTAGGGATGGGCATAATTAATCGATTAACCGATAATTGATCATTAATAATTTCACCGAGTAAGTTCATTTTCATCGACAAACCGATTTATATTTTAAAAAAAAAAATCCGAATGTATGTGTTCCATAGGCCTATGCATCTTCTGTTGTCTTGCTCGCAACTTGAAGCCTCCCTCGTTTGTGCAATGTGTGTTCATGTTTTACTGCACACTTGTCTTATTAATAAATTCATCATTGAAGAAAAACAATCCATATTTTTATTATTTCCAATACATAAGAATACAGGCATCAGGTGATTATTTTTAAAACAAAAAAATGTTAACAATTAACCGATTATTACTCATTAATTCTCACCGAATGCCCATCCCTAATGTTCAGTATCAGATTCCAGTGCGATGGGGTCACTGTCCTTAACTGAACCACAACCATTAAAGTGGTGGACTTAAAACTGTTTAGATAATTTTCTTCAGTACACACACGCTGACAATTCGTCACTATAAAACTATGAGTAAAATTTGGATATTCAAAGCCTTACTTTTAAGCTGATCATCCAAAATTCATTCAATCAGTCTTTATTATGTAGTAGAACAACCCTCTCACTGTTTCACAGTTGTATATACATATATACAATGTTTTAGTTTATTATTTAGTTTTATTACTGCTGTGTTCGTGTTAAATACTTTATAGGATGTGAATGACTCCTTCCATTATAGAGCTGTGGTGAATGTCTATTTGAAAGTGAAATAGAAGTCACTTGAACTTTGAACTAATGAGGTTACATTGCACTTATAGATCCGTATCTGACTCAGGGCCACGTATGACCAGCATCAGCATTGGACAGATCAGATTCCATGTGATTTGAGCTACTCGAACTGTTGTGACAAATGATAGACCTGAGTCATATATGAGAGAAAAGCTCAGATTTGGGACAATTTTTGTGTTAGCATAGTCTGTGAACTAGGGAACTGAAAAGCACTGTGTCATTTCCAGGATTCTGAACTTTTCATGTTGGGAGGAGAGTCTCATAAAAAGAAGAAGAAACATGGAGATGACTACTATTACAAAGGTGAGGGGCGACTATTGAATTTCTTTGTTATTATCATTTTTGTCTGCTGATCTAATTTATTATGCTCTTTGTTCTTGATATCAGATCATGAGGGCCCACCACCCCACAAGAAAAAACACAAGTCTGCAGAGCGGTCACCAACTCTTTCCTCTCCGTCATCCTCCCACCCGACGGATACAGCAATGGGCCTTCTACAGGCTATCACTTCTCCCCTGGCCACAGGTTCTGATCCCAGCCCCCACTTGCACAAGAAACCCTCCTACCCTTCCTTCTCCTCACACTCTTCGAAGGACCGCAAGCGTGAGAGCAGCGGCGGCGGTGGAGGAAGCAAAGGGAGCCACTCCTTCTCTCACTCCCGACCGCCATCATCATCATCATCATCCTCGTCCAAGAAGCACTCCTCCTCTTCCTCAAAGTCCTCTTTATTCCATGGTGGAACTCCCAAAGAGGAGCCGTTGACTTTGCGTGAGGCTGACGGGTTGAAGATGAAGCTCATAATGTCTCCAGAGAAAGAGGAAGCGGAGACCTACCCATTTCCATCACACTCATCCAAAGGTGGTGTAAAGAAAGAGAAGGAGAAAGACCGGATGCAGCTTTCAAAGACACCCAAGAAGAAAGTACAACAAAATCGAGATCCTCTGCCTGTTGTCGGAAAAGAGGTGGAGGTGGAAGGTAAGATAAAATAAATGTTTCTTTTTTTTTTTTTTACCCAGTAACAATGTCAACCTTGTGTTGTGACATTTACATTTATTGTTACTCTTGTTTTTGTCCCACAGGTCATTATGGAGGTGGTATGGGAGATGATAGCTCTTCATCTGGAGGTGAACTGGAAGCAGGTGAATTGGTTATCGATGACTCCTACACACACCTGTCAAAAAAGAAGAAGAAAAGCAAGAAGAGCAAAAAGAAAAAGGACAAAGAGAAAGACAGAGAGAAGGAGAAAAGTGGGAAGGACAAGAAGCACAGCAAAGGATTTGGAGGTGAAACTAGGAAATCTAAACTCAAGAAATCATGCCAACATAGTTCGAACTGTATTAAAGGTATTTCAGTTTTCCGTGGGGCCTTTAAGCTCAGTTTGTCTGATTTTCTTTGCTCTGTCTTTTTTGTGACATCCTGCAGACTCTTCAAGAAGCCACAGTCACTCCCATCCCACGGTCACCCACAGTGCTGTTGGTCCCATGTACGCTATGGGGACACCCATCCCCCAACACCACCATCAAGGCAACGACGGAGTAATGGAGAAGAAGAAGAAGAAGGATGACAAAGATCGGGACAAGCACGAGAAGGATAAAGATAAGGTAGGGTATTAAAAGTCATATTACTGTAACATCTGGTAGTTTAGAATAGAATAATGGCAGTAATGTAGTATAAATAAAGTATTCTATTCTATTCTATTCTATTCTATATTATAACCCAAAGATATCCATTCAACCTTACCGGATAACTAAAGAAACCAGAAAATGTTAAGAATTTCAGATGTTACAATCAGAGACTTTATTGTTTATTTTTTCAGAAAAGTAAGTTTTCAAATAATTTGACAATTGGAAAGTTATCAATAAATCAGTTAATCATTGCAGCTGTAGTGGCACAACATCTACACAACAACATTAGATTCGTTCATAGGTTAGTTCGAGGAGACTGTCCTTTGTAATATCCGGAATACAGTTTACACATGTACCAAAATATATTAAAAAAAAACAAAACAAACATGAATAAACATCATTCTAGATTGGTTATGAAGAGAGTGTCAGACATTGTTTTGTTGATGGCAAGATTACAGCGGAGAATATATAATAATAATGATGAATATTCATTTTTCCAATATACATTAATTTTTCTTGTATTCATTTATTCTGTTCTTTTTTAGCCCAAGAAAAAGAATACAACAGCGTATCAAGTGTTTTGTAAAGAGTACAGGGTCAACATTAATGCAGAACAACCAGGATTAGGTGAGTCAAATATTGGTGCACAGTTTAACCCTCATGTTGTCACTTTGACCTTTCAGAAAACAAACGATTAACAATATGTGTTTGTGTTGTAGTGTTTGGTGAGCTCAGCAAGAAGTTGGCAGAGGTGTGGAAGGCAATGCCTGAGAAGGACAAACTAGTATGTTTTTGTTTTTTTTTTATCCATTAAATCCATCTAAATGTGTAGAATACTGCCTATTGCTTATGGTTGTGCTGTGTCTCATGTGTGATGGTTTTCTGGACAGGTTTGGAGACAGAAAGCTCAGTATCTTCAGCATAAACAGAACAAAGCTGAGGCCACCACCGTCAAACACAAAACACCCAGTGAAAGCAAAACTAAAGGTTAGTGCAAGTTTTCAGCCATTTACAGTTCAAAGTGACTGAAAAGAAATCTTTATCACTTCTGTGTTTTCAGTTCTTGTTTCTCATTTGTAAGGTTTTAATTGAACTGTGTTTGGTAATGAAAGTTGTCGCAGTGGGAACAGGGATGGTGTCGCCGAACAGAGCACCAGGCACCGTGTCCCTGTCCCCGGCCAGAGTCCCCGACGTGGATCCCATTGACGCAGCAGCTCACCTGCAGCTGCTGGGAGAGTCCCTGTCTCTGATTGGACACCGGCTACAGGAAACAGAGGTTAATGTCCACTTCAGCTCATTCACAGCACTGATTCTATGACACATTTAAAATGTACAGATGGTATTTGACAGTTTATTAAAGGGGTGTTTCCTGGTCTTAGGGGATGGTGGCAGTGTCTGGGAGTCTGTCTGTCCTTCTGGACTCCATCTTATGTGCACTGGGACCACTGACCTGTCTCACAGCTCAGATACCACAGTTAAACGGCTGTCCTCGAAACGTCCTGGTACTGTATTCATTATTCTTGTTTTTTTTTTTGTTTTTTTAATCAATGCTATAATGTCGTCTCTTTAAATATTTCTGCCATGCTTAATACTTCACAAGTCACTTCTATCTAGTACTAGTGTACAAGTAAAATGCCTCCAGAATAAAAGGCCAAGAGTGTGACCAAATTTGTATAGAATAGAAAAGTATCTACTTGGTAGGTGTATGCATTCAGATTTTAGCTGCTGCTTCAAATGTCTATTATTTTATAGTAATTTTTGGTATTTTTGTATCGCTATAATGAATCCCAAAGAGCTAGTTGGATGTAGTTTTTAATATCCAGTATTGGGTCAACATGAAATTCTACAAAACAAATTTCAAACAAATAGAGCCAGAAAATCATTTATCCCAACTAGTATAGCCCTGTTAAATAAGGATCCAACTGTAAGACTGTTCCATAACCCAGTGTAATCAGAATAACTGCACCACATTTAATATAAGACATTAGGGGGTTTTGTCCTGCCATCCTGTTCTTGGTCTTGGGAGAGGGGTACTATGGGTGTATATTGTCTCTTTTTATGTCTTTTGTGTTGTGTTTGTATTCAGATACTGTACTGTAAAAGCAAATGGCACAAAACAATTTTCCGAAAGGACAAATACATAACCTAACCTATAAAGGGTTTTACTAAAAAAGAATGTTTGTCCTTTCAGAACACACTTCTGCATATTACAACATGATAACCTTTCACATTCATCTAGTGTAGGATTAATACATTTGTTACATAAATGTTATATAGTGTTTCATAATTTTTTTCTCATGTGTTTTCCAGTTCACCTGAGTGGAAGATTTAGCACATGTAATCTATGAAGCAGATAATCTAATAAATTGTCGACCAGTCATTTACTAAACCACGTCATTTGATGCAAACTCATCCGAGCTCATGTTGGGGATTTTTTTGAAAACATATGAAAACCTCAAAGGCAGGATGATACTCATAAACTATTACTACTATACAGTAAGTAGAAATGGCAGCAGGGTTTTCAGCGCTGTGGTGGCGATCTCAGGGTGTTCCGCTGTTACTTTAACCCAGAACACCGGCAGAGTTGTTCTGAAAAATACCTTTAAATCCTGTCATTTGCGATCTCAGCAGTTCATCTTCTTGCACACTTGCTGCTGAATTCGTCTGTTTTTTCCTCGTTTTTGCAAACTTCAGTGTTCCAATTTTTTGGCACTCAAGTGACTGAGATGTAACCAAGAGAATCCAGTCACTTTTCAAAATAAAAGACTCAGATAATATAACAATAACAACGGAAATAATGAATTATTTCTCGGGCTGCCGGGTACCAATTGATCCACGGGCTGGTACCGGGGTAATATTGCGGGTTGTCAGTCACAATATGTGGGGGAACTGTGCTGCTTGGCGGAGGTTTGCGCTCTAAGTGCTTTTCTAGTTATTATTATTAGCAGATATCCCACAATTTTCCAACAAACCCCTTTTGTTTTGTTTTTTTTCAGTCAAATACATTGGACAACATCGCCTACATCATGCCTGGGCTGTGATTAACAAGAAGACGATCAGCGTGGACTGATGCGATGCGTTTGTGTGGAAGGGTCATTTCAGAAGTGACCCCCTGGACTTTAATTTAAGCCACCGTCTGGCATCTGAAAACTTGGATATTTGTAGTGTCAACATGTTTTTAAAGTGTATTTTTTTAAAATCCCCTTGTTCTCCTAATTTTCTAATTGTTGTATTTTTAAGAGACACGTTGTACTGACCACGTCGAGCTCTCTTTGGCGTCGGCAGCTTCATTTTACTGTTACTGTACAGTGGACTTTGTACAAATGAGTGTGGAACTGCACTTCTGAAGCTATTAACTGTTGAAATGAAATGCGGTATGACTGTTAAATGACCAGGACATGTTTTCTTTTTTATTAAACAAACAACATATAGGAACTCACACATCATCCACATAATATATTGGACATGGGACAGTTTTCTTTTATCATGTAAAATAGTATTATCATCCTTAACTGTTTTATACATTTGATATTTTACTGCACACATGGAAGTGAACATCTGTACTGTAGGAAAAAAACGCCTTTAGATTCTGAATCAGGAGCTGCTTTAACTAACCTCTGTCAGAGCATCACATTTACCAAAGCAGCAACAATAAAATATGACCACTCGACAAATTTACTGTTTTTTCTAATGATGCACTCATCAACATGTGTACGTTTAACTGTTGTCATTTGGGTTTCAGAATGATTGGATAACCAGGATTTTCACTACATTTATCACCATTTATCTCCTGTGTTGGAGGTACAAGGGGTACAAGAATAACCATAAATGATGCATGAACTGTGCTTTAAGAACTGAGCTGAGGTGGGACTAGTTTTGACAAATATACAAAAGTTTTGTGAAAATGTCTGATTCTGCCATTCCCAAACTGAGGTGCGACCTGAAATGGACTGGAGCTGTTTTCACATGATAAATGAATTTTTGTAGCAAAACTAGTAAATAAGCAAGTAAATTCTCTGGAAGAGTTTATAAAAGCTGCAAAACCATGTAAGAGATGCATTCTGTAACAAAGAATGAGATGAGAATATTCATCTAATCCTTAGGGACAGTTGTGCATATTTACCTCCACCAAGGAGGTTATGTTTTTGTTTGTTCATAACTCAGCAACGTAACTCAAAAAGTTATGGACGGATTTTGAGGAAATTTTCGGGAGTTGTTGCCAATGGCACAAGGAAGAAATGATTAACTTTTGGGGTCGATTCGGAAGAAATCCTGGATCACTTTGAAATTTTCGTTAAAGTTTTTTGGCCCCATTGACCCAAATGTTGTTTCTCAGTATCTCATTTAATTATTGACCAAACCTAATGAAAATGTCAGGAAATGATATATATATATATATATATATATATATATATATATAAAAA
>JAPSES010000069.1:15173209-15184197 GCA_029822895.1 Maxillicosta whitleyi | reverse complement strand
CCCCCCCCCCCCCCCCCCCCCCCCCCCCCCCCCCCCCCCCCCCCCGATCCAGTCAGAACACAAGACAACTCACTACTTGTGGAGCTGTGGTGCGGGTGTTCGATGGCCCCTTGCGCTCACCATAATTGATGAATAGTGTGGTCCACATTAAGTGACATGCGCCGTTGGCTGTAAGTGGGTGTGATGATTGGGGGGCCTTTTGAAGCTGGGGCTGTGAGCTGTGTTTGAACCGTCAGCAGAGACCCCTCTTGTCTGTAAAGGACACCAGCCTGTGGTTTGGTCGCAGGCTTCGGCGCAGACCAGCACACAAACACACACACACACACACACACACACACACACACACACACACACACATGCACGTTACCCTTCAGTAGTATTACAGGGGTTTTGGGGGAGGTGATTGTATTATTTCTGCTGCAACACTGGCTTAATTCAAGGCAGATCTGACCCGAGCTCGTTCTTCTCCACTTCTGCTCTATTGGATCAAGTCTTAATCCTGCCCTCACCACATGAATGGGAGTCACAAAGAGGAGCTGCACTCACTGCTGCCATATGCATCAAATGCCACTCAGGTCCATATGCTGTCATGCAGCTTATGATGGGGATCGCTGTGTCATATGAAAGCTGAGGGAGCTTAAATGGAGGCCTAGAACGACCAGAACTGGAGACAGACATGATGGAAGATTGGAGCCACGTCTCTCACGCAGATATGTGCCGTCAACCTGGGACTGATCTTCTGCTGCCCCGTTGTTTTCACAGATCCACGAGGCCCACACATCCTCCGCCAAGAAAGCTGAAGGGGGGCTGACCCACGACACCACTTCAGAGTGGCAAAGCACTAAACAAACTCTAAATAGGAGACATTTTACAGTAAGCCGTGACTAACAAACCCAAAGCACCTCAAAACAACACTGGAATCCCTCCAGATTCCATCACAGCATCTCAACGGAACACATAATAACTCCAGCTCACTGACTCTACATTGTCATATCTTTTCAAAGGATGCCAAAAGTGAAAACACACACTCGAATCACACACGACCTTGAGCTAACAAGGGATGCAGGCGAGGGCCTTTTGGGGCTTTTCCAATGAATGCGTGCTCCAGACAGCTCATGGGGAAGAGGCAGTTGTGGCAGGGCTTGACGTTTGGTGTGTGTCATGGTCCAGCTCCCATGCGGTGGAAACACAGAGGCCCCCGGGGCGGCGGGTGCTACTGAGGCCCCCTGATCCTCACTGACGCCCCCGGGGGTAGACATACCCTTCAATCTCCATGTGAAATGAGAGACAGGCCATCGGTGCACAGGGATGGGCCTCTGATTTGTTCTGTGGTCCCTTTGAAACCATGCATCCTGCAGAAGAGAGCAAGAGAGGAAAACATCAAGTAAACATGACAGGATGGAGGAGCAATAAGATTAAGATGTGCAGCTGCAGTGTCTTTACTTTGGCCCAGAGAGGGCAGTGGAATCAATGTGGAAACGATAAGCCGGTGACAGAAAGCGAGGATTTTTCATAGGAAATAAATCTGCTGTTATCGCACCATTTTTTTTTTTTAAACCTCAAATATTATCCGTCAAAGAAAGAGATATGTCGTAACAAGATTGAAATCAAGCACTTCAGTGTCAGAAGAATGTATTACCAATGTTTCTGTGCACTGTTTTGGAGAGCATTTCTTGTCATATGAAAACTGATCAAAGGATATGTCGAATCCCTCCCATAACACACTCTCACACAAATGTGTTTTAGTTTGTGCATGGTTTGTGCACAAGCGTGGGCCAGAGAGGGAGAAGAAGTGTGTGAGAGACAAATCGTGAGAGAAACAGACAGATTGTGGTGGCTTTGATGTTCGCTCCGAGCTCGGTCCTCAGAATAGATACTAGGTGGAAAAAAAGGCAGAATCATGGGACAAACGTCTCTGTGGAAACCACTACAGTAGAAGAGTGTGTAGGACTTGCGATTGTGCATTTGTGTGTTTAGGAGTGTAATTGGGAAATGGCTTGCATGCACTCATTCATGTGTGCAAACTATCGAGATGTCAATCATTAGGAGTGATGAAGTAGAAAAACTTTTTATTTTTTTCCTCAAATATCCTCAAGCAGTTCAGACAACTGACACGCCTTTAAAGGGAAACAAAACAGCCCCTACCACATCTAAATCTTGTTGTATTCTCTCCTCTTGTGTGATCAAAATTCTACCACCAATATGCTCCCCATATGTCAGAGTCTACTTTTTTTTTTTTTTTAGGTTTTTTTGGGGGGTGTACATATCTATTTATTTGTTCTTCACGTGTCCTGCGCATACAATTCAGCCTGTCTTAGTGCCAACACTGACAGACCATCACTAAGCACCGACTTGATGGTTTGCTTTATCAATAGCACACACAGCACTATTAGGAAAATAGGACCAAAATGGGCCCGAACACTAAGACTCATGGCTTAGCAGTGCAAACAGATCCCGCAGATATGAAGCACATCAAGCAACGTCAATGTTTTTTCAATCTAAATTCCAAGATTACTTCATTTTTTAGCACCATGCCAGACCCCAGTCACAGCCAACATCTGAATACACCATCACTCACTGAAATATTACAGACATCAGAAACTCACAAGCAGCGGGGATTTGAAAAATGAATCCACGTATTCACACGGCTCGTCTAATAATTAACGGATGCTATGACTCAACATGGTCACAGCGTGGTAATTATCTGAGGAGGCTGTCATATTTATTTAACTAGGAAGCTAAGACCGCTGAAGTCCAGCCATGTCGTATGTTAGATCGTGTCAGATTGAAACCATGACACATTGAGCTGTTTTTTTCTCCCCTCTCGCTGTCTGTTGCAGCAGGGTGGTCTTTGCTTTGGCCCCCAGCCCTGGTGTGTGTGTGTGTGTGTGTGTATGTGTGGGACTGTCACAACAACATGACCCCCAGAAAATCGGTAACACTAATTCTGCTCAGACACGCACATTTAGAACCGAGAGCCGCGTAAACACACACACACACACACACACACACACACACACACACACACTGTCCCGTCTGCAGGGACAGAAACAACAAGGCCGCCATTGACACTGACCCTCACCTCCATCCCTCCCATCCCTCCATCCCCCTGGCCCTCATCACCCTCCCACGTTGCCCGGGACCGACACTGGCCACAGGGCCCAGAATGCGGTTCAGGTGCAGGACTCTGCTGTTTCCAATTACTGGGGTATAAATTAGCGCTGCTCTCTTCTGTCCTCTCTCCAAACATTGCTGTCTCTTCATCCTTGTCGACCCTCCACACTTCACTCTGGCTCTGACCTCCCGCCTATATTACTCTGACACATAAATTCACCTCCTTTATGGCTCTTGTCGGCAACCTCTGCACTCCCCTAACTCATGCTTGGTGTTGTTAATGTGCGCTGCATTTGGTATAAAACCCTCCATTTTCAGTCAATGAGAGTATAAATCCATTGCCATATATCTGACTCTGAAAGGAATATAACTTCTGGTTTTACTGTAAGTCTGGTTACTGTAACTGAGATATTTCACAGAAAGACAAGGACATAACCTGACACATGCACTCCATATTGCAGCAAGGCACGCACTGATAAGGTTGCACCGAGATTCAATTACTCAGCGAGAGGAAATGTAGCCTTATTTCTGGACTTATTACAGCGTGTGTTTGCAAGCTTTTCTTCCAACAGGTCAGTCTGTTAAACTGAGTGTTATTTTTCCAGGGCGGAAAGATCAGCTGCAGTGTAGCCAAGTAGGATCTGAGGTCACCCTGGCACTGAGAGTTCACATCTGTCCAAATAAATCCTCCACTGTGCCATCAGCAGTAAAAACACACACATTCACCATTGACACACACATAGAGACCACTATGGTACCTGGCAAATTAACTAAAATACCAATTTGAAGGTATTTCATTTGAGTATTTCAAAGCAATGATAGATTTTAAAGATTTCAGGGTACATTAATTTTTAAAGCTTTTATCGGAATGGAAAAAATTTAGTTGTGTACTTCATAGAATGGGATAGAGATTAAACTAGACCAAACTTATATTACTTGAAAGCTTTATTTTGTTTTATGAACAGAAAAAAAAAATGGCAAAACTACAGCTTACTTACAGTTTGCTAGGTTGAAATATGTAGATGACAAATAAATATTATTTATTATTATTATTTATGTATTATAGTTATGATATATTTCTGATGTTTTTGATGTTGTTATGATGATGATAAAATTTAAATATAGATATTTTTGAAAAAGGTTGCTTATATAAGAACATAAAGGAAAAATAAAATAAATAAAAAATAGTAAATAGTAATAGATAATGTTTTTCATATAAAATTCTCAGTATAGGAATATATTGTTAACAACACAACACAAAACAAACAAAAACATCTACAACCACCGATTGTGGATGTAGGATTATGACAGTTAAGCTAGCTAGAGCTAATTGGAAAGCAGCATAGCAACGATTTTTTTTGCTTAAGTAACGGATTAAACCAAAATTTATATAATATCAAAAATCTTAAAATTAACTTAAGTCCTTAAAACTAGCCAAACTAGCAACCTCGTTGGTAAGCTAGCATAGCAGCTTGCTAATGTTAGCTAACAGTTAATTAAGTTGACAACATAATAAATAGCCTATTTGAAAATAGGTTTGGAATTTTTTTTTTTAAAGGCAAAAAGAATTAGACAAATATACAAAAAAAAAAAAAACCCAAAAACATTTGGTGACAGTGAATTAACAGCTAGAGATGGTTAATGGATAAGTCATCTTAAAGTGAATTAAGACTGGTAATAAAATACCTTTAACCTATAAATATTATATTTCACTAAAGGTAACAGAGAAACAGTTACAAACATTAAAAGTCAAGGATAAATGGAAAAAAATAGCAGTATTTTAAATGTTGATATTAAAACAGCTAATTTAACTAATTCTGATTATCTCTGACTTTTACATTTAACAAAATTCAAAGTCAGTCTAGTTCTTCTACCACTTAATGACTGTACATAAAAATATAAATACACATTCACAACAGCACAAAAAAAAAGACAAAAAAAAAAAAAGAGTAGAAGAGTAACAAACACTGTGATAATATTTCATTATCCGGCTCTTTCACATTCCTGCCTTTGGCACCTGTCATGTGTGTGCTGGGTTTTTCTTTTTTTTTATTTTTACAAGCTCAGGCTGCTGTTACAGAGAACACAGCACACGGGAGGGAAATTTACAGAGCGTGTCCTCCCCAGGCCGTGCTCTGTTCACAGGGATCAAATACTCCCAAGGTGTACTGTGTGTGTGTATATAACTCTATATTCCTTTCCACCACTGCTACCACCACAAGAGCTGCTGCCACAGCCTTTTTACTGAGCCCAAGACCTCAGAGTGCCCTCTGAGTTTTCTCTTTATGAGCTCTAGCTCATCCCTTGACTTGTAGAGAAAACAAGAGCAGAGCAGGCTTTTATAGGACTCCTGGGAAAGGACGGAAAAAAAAAAAAAAAAATAAGAGCAAAGTTTTGAGAAGTCAGTTTAGGCTTCTGCTCTCTGAAGGATGGCAGCAGTGAGGATTAGACAGAACGCTGCCCCATTTATTGCAGCCTCTGACCTTCGGCTGCCTGGAACGCGTTAGAAAAATGTTAGAAAGAGGTGAAGCAGATGAAGATGAAGAAAAGAGAAAGCAGGCACAAGGAGGGTGTGAACTTTCCCCCACCGACACGAGCTCACTTATGTGGGCTCCCTCCTCCGCAGGAGCCCGTGGCCTTGTAAGATAAACACGGCTGTTCCTTTAACATCTTTCACCTCTTCCCCCGACCTCAGTTAATCCCACTTTTTACTCTCATGTCCACCCTTCTCTCTCTCAAACTTTCTCTACTCTTCTGTGTCCAGATGTTCGACCCAACGGCAGCAGCAGGACCTGGGGATCTCCAGCATGGACTGGAATGCTGACCCTCTATCCATCTCCATCAGCAGAGACACATTTGTTTGACTTGAGATGTGATTGTGTTTTCTCTTCCCCACACCTGCAGCTTCCTCTGAACCATATTCAACAACCGCCGCACCCGCCCCCCCCCCCCCCCAGTTTTACCTCTCTGGACTCTCACTGATCAATTGCTTTAACTTATAAAAACACTCATCCAGCTGCTACTGCTTTCCCTCATGTTTCATAGTTTCTGCTGGTATTCCTTCAGGGCCGGCCTGCAGAGGAAGAGCCGCAGTGTCATCCTGAGCGGCAACAAACACAGTTCAGGATGTATTTTCATGCAGCGAAGTGATGAAATGAAGCAGGCGTGCTCTGTACATTGACAGCTCCTTTCTCTTTCTGCTGTTTGTTGTCACTTGCGCTTTGATTGACTGCTGCGAAAGCACGCCTCTGTGGGAGTAGCATCACTATCAGAGGCAGCGTCAGAGGCAGCTAATGTGGGATCTGCATAAAATAATAAACCTCCTTTGTGTTATGATCAGTTCCTCCACCCGGAGCCGAGCAGTCACTGTGACTCTCGACAATCTGCGGTTTGGTGCAGATCAAATATTCCTCTCACTTTTTGTATTTATCATGCTGCAAGCCCACCCTCATTAGTCAATGGCACTCAGCAACTTGTAGCGTCTAATTCCGCGGGGCCGCCCAAACTTATCACCCTTCATTTCAACATGGTGGGCTGCCCGTTTGCTGAAACCCCTCTCAAGCTGTTCCAGACATCTGACAACAGCCACATTTATTTATTGACTTCATTTCGCTTACAGGGCAGCCTTAACAGCTCCCTTGAGTGATACAGAGTTAATGTAGAACTGTTCATTGCTCGCGAGTGTTTTTTCACTCCTCCTCCTCTACCACCTCCTTTCCCTTCTTTTTTAACTGTTAAGTGTTTAAACACTCGGGTAATGACGTGCTGTTGTGGAAGCGAAAAACCATGTGGGATAAAAAAAGAAAAGAAAAACATCCATGTGAGCTTTTCCCCCCTGAGTCGAGCGATTGAACCACCAATGATAGAATGAGACCGAGGAAGGTGCTGTTAATCAAAATGAATGAGCACCTCTCAGGGCCCTTGAGTTGACGAGACCACGGTGGGTCCCAAAGCCCCCCATTTGCCCCGAGAACACAGATCTCTGGGTGTAAAGAGAGATCCAGACGCTGGCTGCAGATCCTCCACAGGTTACCTCCTGTTTGCTCATCTCTCCAGCATCAGGTCAGAAATAAGTGAAACATTAACTGGCCTCGAGGAAAATGCAGATGCTTTTTTTTTTTTTTTTCTTCTGCAGATTTTGTATCAGAGTCAGCTGGCGCGAGAGAGAGAATCTGAGGTAGGTAGACAAACTAAACACAAGAAATTATGAGTTATTTCAGCCAAGATTTTCTGATTAGAGTGTTTTCGTAGCTTATACAGAAATCGAATTAGGTTGGAATCCAAGTACACATATTATCGCCATCATTCCATTAAAAGAGCCATAATTATTTGTGGCTAGGGCTTATATTACCCAACAGTTTTTATTGCATTGCTGTCTTCTGACTTTTGAGGCTTATCATGTTTTTGCTGTTTTTCCTTTTGGTGTGTTCATCTGATTGAGTTTGGGCCCTCTCCCTCTCCCTCTCCCTCTCATTCTCATTCTCAGTCTCCCTCTCCCTACTTCAGCTCCTACTGCGTTTCACAGAACGCCTTCAACTCAGCAGCTTTTTCAAATTTGGGGCTTGCGACACTCAGCCAAAAGCCGCAAATTACCCCCCTCTAGCAGCAGCGAATTAGGAACAATTTTGTGTTAGCTATAAAAAAAAAAGAGAGAGAGAAGTGAGGGGAAAATATAGCTTACACCAGGGACCACCAACAGAGGCAACATGGGATGAACGGCTCGTTGGCTGACAGTTTGGGTGGCAGGGCGGTGCTAAAAAGCAGTCTCGGCAATCAATCCTATCATATCACATCTACATAGTACGGCACAACATCCATTACCAAACACAAAGGCCTGAATTAGTGGATTTATGTTGCTGTTACAGGATGTTTGCAGGCCTATGAATTGGCTTTACAGTTCCCTGAGCACACAGAGACCTGCAGCAATGATAAAAAAAAAAGGAGGCCAGTCCTCTGACACTCTGGTATTCACTCTGGTGACACTGAAGCCAAAAAGGAGAACGACTCGTATGAGGTGACAATTCACCGCCTGGAATTTTCATTCTTTCAAACCGGGTGGGATTTTTGATTTCCCCCACTATGCGGTTGGTCCTTAACTCTGAGCATTAATGTAAAAAAGGTCTTTTTCTTGTTTCTTACAAAGCGTGAGGTTTGGCATGCCCACTTAATCTGCTTCCATTGAGCCAATCCATGTTTTTCCCATTCTGGCACCCTTCTCGACTCCCTTTTAAAATCCATTTCCAAGTTGTAATATGCCACTGCAGATGTTATTGAGGGGAGAAAACCAAAGGTAATAGGGGAGAGAGGTGCAGAGGGAAAGCGCAGACGGAGAGCGAGACACATAGAGAGTAAACAGAGAGAGAGAGAGAGAGTCGGTGAGGGAGGGTTCGAGCTATTAACTGGCCGGTTTTCAAATGTCCTCGGCTCCTCGTGGCCATGCCTGGTGTGGAAGGCAGACCACTTTGTCTTCCTCAGAGATCAGTCGAAGTGGGCGGGCCATGACCAGGTTGAGGTTACTGACTCTCATTAGGCCATACACCAAGCAGGCCTCGGACTGTACAACTGTAACAAGACCCAGCGCATTTATAGGCTGACCCCTCCCTGACACATCTTGGCCCAGATGTTAATTGAGCTTCCTGCTCCGCTTTTGATTAAATGACAGAGAGTTTTAAGTCTTTGTTTGTATGGCTAATGGCTCTCATTTAGTGCAGTAAGTGGTTTAGGGGGCTGCTGTGGGTGACATCACACTCCCGCTGCCTTTGATCGTGGGCCTGTAAAGGGTGAGTACTTCTCTTTGGCTGCTGCTCCGCTGGAGCTGGTGGTTGGAGGCCTTCTACCTGCAGCGGATGCATACCAGTACACGCCAATACCCCTAACCAAACACATGCTGTACACAAAAATGTCGCTTGTGGCATGCCAAACAGGGTAATGCCAAGCTCCATGAGCCGGGCAGGATGAGGGCATGAGGTCGCCAGGGTGTAGGACTGGGTCATATGGTCAAAGTCAATACTAGACCAAGCCTTTATGGGACTTTATGGGACCTTAGCGAAACCGGTGCTATGGTGTACGATCAGTCCTTGAAGCAGATGTTCTCTTTTGCAATGTTATTGTGGGTAGCTTCTTCCATCAGTGCAAGAGACGACTAATAAAGTTTTACTAAATGACTAATATCAAAATACAGGTTAAGATATGAGTCACCATTCAACTTTCTTCAGCTGAAAACCCAAGCACACACTGTAGGCATTTCATAGCGTTAATGATCAACGGGTCCAAATCTATTTTTGTGCATATTGTGTAGTAAACATGCATAACCACTGCCCTCTATTGGTTGAAGCTTACCCATTGTGATTACGTTTTCCAACTGGCTGATGTAGAAGTAGCTTACATCACCAAAAAACCAAATATCAAAATATTGCACCTCTTACTTCGGACTTATCTGAGCGATTCGAATGCCAGTTACCTTTAAAAATGAAAGTTTTGACTCACAAACTAGCCAACCTCAAATTTAGAGAGTTAGAACTGCTAATTATATTAGCTGGAACTCCTTGAAATAACATTGCATTTTTGTAGAAATAGTATTAGCATAGTATATTAAAAATAAATAAAATGATTCAAGCTCTCTCGTAGGCCCTCTGGTGGTCACATGGGCTTCATACAGGCTTCGTTTTATAACAAATGAGGTAGGCTAAATGCTATAATTGCATATAAATTATAAATTACAACAAAGAAATTGCTCGGTTGTCTTGGCTGGTCAGGATCCCTCTAATTCAGAAATGGCTTTGTTTTGTGTAATGTTTAGTCTCCACCGTGTATTTGTTTTGCCTGCATTTATGCCACAGAAGGAAGTAAAGTAATCTCAGCCTGGGCATTACAGTGGCTGAATGGTTAACATGACCACCCCACAGTTTGCCCCTTGCACCCCCACTTTAACCAGGGCAGACATCTGGATTATATCTGGAGATGGTCCCAGCGCTGCTCAATGCTCCTGGTGGGTAAACGGCACTGGGATGGGTAAAGAGTTCGATTTGCAAGCGTCATATTAATCAATGGGCTTTTTTTTGTGTGTCTTTGTACAATATATATATAATGATCTCAGCTCTACTGGGAGGATTTACAAAGGAAACTGTGAAAATAAGCACCAGTTGCCAACCACTGAAATACACAAAGGCCATTTCATGGACTTTTTGAGAAATGGATGCAGTTAAAGGAGAGGATGCATCTGCTAAATAAATCCTGAATACATTGCAGTTTTTCTAAAGATGCTTAATGGAAAAGAGCACGTCCTCCAGAGCTCAGCCAGCTACAGGATATAAGAGTTTCTAAATAATTTCGTTTACTTGGAAATTATTAAAATACGAAGTTCACGCTTGCCAAATAACATTAAGTATTTGAAGTAGTCACAGGGATCGTTTGGGTTCACTTCTGAAGCTCTTCCATTGCATCGCCATCGGATCATTTACTTGTTTGCTTTCAGATGGTAGTGTTTGCGTTCCCATTCTACCTTTTTCTGTTCTCCATCTTCTCCCTTTTTTTTTTCATCTTGATTTTATTGTCCCCTCTACCCCCAGCTGCAGATCTCTCTCTCTCTCCCTCATTCTCCCTCTCCCTCCGAGCGCGTGGCTGAGGTGTGAGATCATTCTCCTTCTGGGTGGCTTTCCTGCTATATGTCACTGTCATCTGTTGGCACTGAGGCTTGAGGGGGGGTCCCTTTTCCAAAAACACACCGTACTCCGCCGCTTCACCACCCTGAGCATAATAAATTCTTGGGCACGAGACTGTAGAGGGGTGCACCAATGGAGCGGCGTGTTTTACTGGGCTTGGCATGGTAACCCAAAGACCGGTGAGAGAGGGAAAAGCGAGGGTTGGGGTGGGTG
>JAPSES010000069.1:15119879-15136408 GCA_029822895.1 Maxillicosta whitleyi | reverse complement strand
GCAGAACAAAGACACACGCAGAACACAGAAGACACACTTGCACCATACATACCCAGATACAATGCCGTTGGAATAGCCAAGATGCTCAGAGAAAGATTCCTGTAAAGCAAATGAAGATATACACATTAATAACAGTCTCCTCCTACTTTCTTTAACAGTACCAGACTAAGTACAGGTGGGGTAAATGTTTTGTACCTCAATGTGCTGGAACATGAAAGGGTGGTTGCAAATCTTCCTCAGTTGCATAATTGTGTTCATGAGAGTCTTCGTGCCACCTTTACCCTGGAAAAAAAAAAAAACACACCAGTCATATTTTCGCTTTCAGCAACCGTTTCTTTAATTAATTCAAGTAGTTTGCAAATGTATTCCCTCCTTACCTTCTTGTCTTTCTCTGATCCATCGGTGAGCAGCACTCCTTTAGCCTGCATGTGTCTGTACAACACTCTCTGTAGTGCCGACATGTCGCACTTTATCACATACTCCACCTAAAAAAAAGAAACAGTAATGGGGGGGAAAGGCTAAGTAAAAGGTACTGAACCGTACCTCATGTTACCTACAGAAAATGAAGCAGGTGGACAATAAAAAGGACAAAAGGAAAGTGTAGCCTGACCTTCTCTGGCAGTTGAGCCTCAACTTCTTTCTTGAGCCGGCGCAACAAGAACGGCCGCAGCACTTTGTGGAGACGCCGGATAATCAGGATGGTCTCTTCTTCATTCAGGTCCACCTTGGGGGAGGAAAAGGGAGCAGAGATTCAGTAAGCCATTTCATTTATGTTAAATAACATCCTCAGTTTACAGAATACATGACTAACCTTCTCTCCGGTCATGGCAAAAGGAGCGTTGAACCACTGCTCGAAGGTGCTGCAGCTTTTGAAGATTGTGGGCAGGAGGAAGTTGAGCAGAGCCCAGAGCTCAGGCAGTTTGTTCTGCAGTGGGGTCCCAGTGAGCAGCAGACGCCGTGGGGCCAAGTAGTGTGTGTTCAGGACCTGAGTCAGCTTACAGTGGTGGTTCTTCATACGATGGCCCTCGTCCACGATCATGTACTTCCAGCGAAGCTTTGGGGGAAAAACATTAGACACTGGAGTTGAAAAAACACCGTACCACTCAGATGTACGTCCACCTACAGGACGCAAAATCACCTTAAACTGTACATCGATAGTGACCAATCAGTAGGAATAATGGTGCGTTCAATGAGGGAATAAAATGTGTGTGCTGATAGCAAGTTTTATTCCAAAATAAACTGCAATTGTAGTAAAATACTACAATATATAGTTCATAAAGTTCAGCAAAATGTCACAAAAATGCCCATAAGTCTACATTTGTATGTGGACAAAAGGCCAGACGCCATCGGAAAAGCTCCATTACACAAAATATCCATATATATGTAGTCTAGGCCAGTGTGTGTCCTTACCTTTGCTAGCACCTGCTTATCTTTGATGATGTATTCATATGTGGTGAGCAGCACATTGAACTTTCCGCTGCGCAAAATAGGAACGAATGACCGTCGAGCAGCTGGAGATCCCTGGGTAAAAAAACAAACAAAAAAAAAACACAATGTTGAGCAAAATCCCCTTGAACAACTGTGTATTGTTAGACAAGTTCTTAATCATGCATAGCTTTATAAAATATAAGCTCAGAAGCCACTGACCTTGTAGGAGACCTTTACAACAGATGGCGCCCACTTATCAAACTCGTAAACCCAGTTTGATAGAGTTCTGAAAACAAAACACCAAGTTATGATTTATAAAATGGCCTCGTACCTTCCACTCACACATGATTTGACAGTTGGACAAATTTTTTACATAAAAAAAAACAAAAAAACTTTTTTTTCAAATTTGAAAAGAATCGGGTGAATAGTCTTTGAGAAATCAGTTGGAGAAAAAAATCTCGGACAGAAGGATGAAAAAAATGATGGAATTCCTGGTATTACTATATATACATGGACTATGGATGGGTGCAGGTATAATAAATAAAGTTACAAACCTGCTTTACACAAAAAAAAAAACAAACCCACACACAATGTCGGAACAAAATAAAAATACTTTTGTAACTCAGGGAACAGAACAACAATAGAAAAGCTGAATGTACTTACGAGAGAGGTACAATGACGAGAAAGGGCCCGTTGAGGCGCTTGTACTCCATGAGGTAAGTAATAAGTGCGATGGTCTGGATGGTTTTTCCCAGACCCATCTCATCAGCCAGGATGCCGTTGAGGTTGTTGTTGTAAAGCGACACCAGCCACTCCAGACCTTTGATCTGAGACAAAGAGTCCGCATCAGTTTACTCACATCATTAACCCTTCCACTACAGACTCTTCCCGGGCTGTGTCGGTATCACACCTGGTACTGTTTGAGCTGCCCATTGACCAGCAGGGACGACTGCTTGTCCACTTTCTCTGTGACGGCGTGAGCCACAGCGTAGTAGGACTGCAGGCCTCGGTTGAAGCTCGCACTGCTGTACTCATCGTCTACATCCTGTTTGGCATGCCTGGTGGAGTAAAAAAAATAAATAAATAAAACAAAGACACGTACTTTAGATGGGTGGAAAACTGCAAAAATCTCATCTTCAAGTGAGTTCAGTTGAAGGTTTAATGAATTTAATCACATGCAATTTGTTAATAGTGAGTGGATCATGTTGCCTGTCTTCCCTTGAGATTTATCTTTAGACCCAAACTTTATCATTTAAGGGTTTTCGTGCACATGACGCATCAGATTTGTAATTTTGGGCAGGACTAAATGCTCTGTTCAAGTCAGGTTTCTTTTGACTTACTTAGACCAAATAAAGATGAACAGAATTATTTTCAGGAAGTAGTCTTTTTTGGATGAAGACATACCTCATTAGCCCACACACTGGGTGAATGGAGTTTTATTAATAAAAAAAAATTGTTGCCACACACACACACTTGATTCTTATTAAAGACATTTAAGGCCCTAAAATTCAGACAATTGGATTTTAGACTTTGTTAAGACCCACAGAAATCCTTTTAGTGTTCAGTGAAGACTGCATTTGATTCAACCATTAAAATCTCTTCTTACTCGATGATGTGCCGAACGTCCACTTCAGACACGTCCTCACTGTCAGGGTCAGGAATCTTCTTCTTCTCTTCTGATGGAGTTGAAGAGTGCTGAGGCTGCTCATCATCATCATCCTGAAGAAAAAAACAACAACAAAGGACGGTCAGAAAAAGAGACTTCTGCAGGAAATGCTTAAGTCCAGTTAAGACCACAAGAGAAACCATGAAGTGAGTATGTTTGCAGAAGCTGCAGCAGTGTGAACAGCTGCACAGAGACAGTAATACAAGGTTATAACATGTACTGTATGTGTTTTTTCTCAGTATTTAAGATATGCAGCTGCTCGCCTGGTGAACTCACATCTAATTTAAGTTTTTGCTCCTTAATATTAGAGCAGTTAGCCCTGGGATACAGCCTAGTTTTTCATGTTTTCCTCATGTTCTAGCTGGATTGATGATGCAAGGCAGGTTTTCTAAAGGTTGACGACTGGTTTTCATCTGATCTTTTCTTTGGTCTGAACTGGGCCAAAGATAACGCTGTTTAGATTTCAGCTTACCTCTTCCTCATCCTCATCGTCTGAACCGCTGTCTTCACTGTCTGAACGAGGAGCTACTTCATATCTATGAAAAGAAATAAATGTTGTTGAGAAGTCAAATAAAACCAAAAAGTTGACAAAATGACAATTTAAAGAAGGGACAAGATGAACATTCCTGGTGAAAGCTTTTTTTTTTAAACTATAAACTTTTCAATTGAAGAATTAACATTTAAAGTTCTAAACATTAAAATCGATAGAACTAAATTACTGAACATAAATTCCAAATCTGGACCTAATATGAGATAACCTCTCAAAAATCTAGGTGATTGTAGTTGAAAATTCTTACTTTTGAGGTAGTTTTACCCCTTGTAGCCATTTTGGCTTAAAAGCCAAATATTAATCAACTATCTGACGCAATTTATGATAGTACAGACACATTCAGCACTGATTAACCCATCCATCTTCACTTTAAACATAGCATTTCAGAAAGTAGTTTAATGTCAACACTAACTAGCACTCAAATATCAGTATATAAAATAATATAGGATGTCATTATGGATGTTTGCTAACGTTTTCAGACATGATACGACACTAACCCTGGGTTCATTTCAAGCCAGGCCTCCAGCTGTCCAGCCTTGGGGGCATCCACACCAGTCAGGATCTTTCCACTGTCCACATGGATCACTTTCACTGGGAGGTCACTCATCTGACTGGTCTCATCCAACGGCTACAAACAAATCAAACAGAAATTTAATTGTATTTATGATGTTAAAGCAGTCGTGATGTTTCATCTAAGCATGGGTGATTTTTATGATCGTACCTCTCCGTCAGGTCCAAGCGCAGGAGCACCTGGCTCTGCAGGCTCTGGCTTCTGAAAACAGTAAAAGAGTGTGAACATTGTGTAAAAAAGGAAATAACTAATAATACATTTTTTAAGAAAATCACATTCAAAGTGTCTTTTACAATGATTACCTTCTTTTTCTTCTTCTTTTTCTTCTCTTTAAGAGCTTGTGCAGCTTTATGGGCACGCACAAGCTCTGTGAGGTTGGCCACGTATTCGTCTGTCTGCTGGAGCAGGTAGGCCAGACGCTTGTCTTTCTTCTGGTCGATAAGTTTACGATAGCCTTCTTCATCTTCAGCCTGGGAAGAGTGAGTCACACATACGACAGATGCTTTCATTATAACAGCAGGACTCCCATGGATTACTCTAAAGTGCTTTATAAGCGTGTACTCACCATCAGCCTCCGCATTCTCTCCTTTTCAATGCGTTCATTTTCTTTCTTCTGCTCACGCTCAGTGTTGGCGTGATAAGTAGCGACTGCTTTGGTGGCCTTCTGGATCTTCGCCGTGATGGACCGGTGGTACTCCTTGAAGTCCTTGGCATGTTGAAGGATGCTGTTGAGGTATTCCTACAAAAGGTGCACAAAAAAACAATCTATTAGATAGAACACAATAGCTTTATTGTCATTGTTATAAGTAAAAGAAAAATATTTAATAAGACATTTTTCCAGTTCATCTTCTATATTTTCTAAGGTTGTTTTGTTGGGAACTACCAAAGGTCATAAAAGGAGGACGACCGTCTACTGTAAAGTTAACATGCTCCAGAATATTCTACTTGTTTTCTGTCACATACCTGGTGTTTCTGACGACGTTTACGTTCCTGCTCAATCTTCTGTTGCTTCTCAAGTTTCTCAGTGATGCGAGCCTCACGTAGAGACTGGCGTTTGCTGCGTTTGTAGGCTTTAGCGTTAAGGGCAGTTTCCAGAGCAGTGTCCCGACGCATGCAAACCACCACCTCTTGGCGCAGCTTTAACACAAAAAAACAAAACAAAACGTGTCATATTGATAGCTGGCCAGTAACATAAACACTGAATGAGCACAATAACAATATTTTTCTTCCAGAATAACTTATGCATACCTGTCTCTGGAAGTTGAGCAGCCTGAGGGCCTTCAGCTCAATGGTGGCCTTCGTGCGCAGGTCTCCAGCTAAAGAGCCAGGAAGGTTCTCCAGCTCCTGGATACGGTGAGCAATACGAGCCTGCAGCCTGAACAACATATAAAAAGTCAACATCAACATTTCTATACCGGCCGTTTTTCCCCACTGGCAGGGGTTGACCAGGCAGCGACACATTCGCATGTTGATTTGTCACATGTGTTTATGTCGGATGCCCTTCCTAACACAACCCTCTGTATTTATCTGGGCTTGGGACCAACACAAGGAGACACTGCCCCCTTGTGGCTACAGGTATAGGTATGTATGTAAAGGACCTTTCCCAGGGGTACAACTGGGTCTCGAACCTGAAATCTTCTGTATAAAAGTTATCTTTATTAGTCTATACATCTAATATTAGAAAGGAACTGTCTTTATGGTAGAAGAATGGATTGTGGTCCATCAGATTGTCATTATATCCATTAATCAATGCAGGTGTTGACCAGAGACTCCATCACTGTACAAAGACCCTGTACAATAAACTCAAATGTGTCTGAGGTCTCCAGTCATAAATCCATTTGCACTTAAATGTCATTTTGCCCAATTGGCGTAATTCAACTTGTTTTGCACCTTACAGCTCTATTTCACCACACTGCAATTATTATCCAGATTCTACCAAGATCTTTTTATATGTCTAATTTATAGTGTGCAGTGTTTGCTCTTAAGTTATGTTTTGCTATGGTATTATATCATTACTGAATGCATCATACTGCTGCTACACTGTAATTTCCCAGTTTGGGATAATCAATCGAACAAATTTTGTTTATATTGCATCACATGATATCAAAACTTATTTTATGACATTTCAAGATTTAGAGCTGGTCTAAACCAGACCTTGACTTCCGAACATTCAACATTTTTAGGATTATTCAAAAGTCATTTTCTTCTTAAATCTAATCATTACTTGAAGGCATTTCAAGTGTCGTACCTTACATTTTGAAAACACAATTTTAAATTTTCTTGTGTATCACTTTCAAATATTGGTTTTTATTCTGCATAATTACCAATAACTGGCCTGTATTGGCCATGTGAAAACAGTAATAATAATTTGACCCCTAAGACTGGGCATACGCCAGGGCTGAACCTAATGACTGTTTAGTGAAGTAGTCATTGAGTACTGTAGTGACTAGTCAGATTATGACCTGCAACCCCCCCCAAAAAATAAAAATAAAACAGCAATGGCTCTTATTTATATTCATTGCAGAAATAAAATACATTTTCTTTCCTTTAACAAGAATGCATAACAGTTTATTAAACAAATATTAAATTCAATATTCAACAATTATGGCAATCAGCAATAAAATAGATTTTTCCTCAAGTGGAAGTGCATGACATCACTAATGACCAGTCGATGACTAAATAACTTATCAAATTGTTGTTTCAGCCCCATTATACACTGTATAATTTGGGCATGTTCTGGTCAAAAGAAAACAAAATATAATGTTAGTGTAGAATGTTCAGACGTCGCGATCTCAGGTTTTTAGTGCGAGTCTGGGTGACTATTGCAATGACATACACCCACATGACAGCCAATAGGAATTTAGCATGATATGATGAATTTATCAGTGCACCATGGTAATTTATGTAGATAAAAATACAGGCTTTAAACTCCCCTTTCATATCTGGGTTCACCTTCTTGTCCTCCTCGACTTTGGATTTTTTTCGTATACATAAATACCAGTATTATAACAATGTGACCTTTAGATTCACTTCAGCGTATACAGCTATGGTGATAAAAGTCAATGACATGTGCTGATGAGATTAAATTCTTGAACATTTATTTTTTTGAGTCTGTAGGTTTTATCATTTGACAGTTTCTGTAAATCCTGCACGCTGTGGCTGATTAAACACACATGAGAGTAGCTTTAACTCTACCCTACACATTCTCTCACCTGTATTCTCTCTCCTGGAGGATCTCCACTGGGTCCAGCCCGCGGGGTTTCTGAATTGGGGTTATGCGGCTCTGTTTCTGGTGGAGCATCATGGGTGGGGGCTGGGCAGGTTGTCCTGGGGACTGTGTCTGAGGGGGCATTACTGGGGAGGCGGCAGGTGGCACTGATGGTGGAGCCGGAGAGGGTCTGCCGGTGGGCTGAGGTGGAATCAGCTTCTGAGGAGGGTTGGATGGAGCAGCAGCGTTCACCATTGGTCCTGAAGGAGATAAAGGAAAACAGATCAGATGTTTTGGCCAGCTTTGGGTCAGGAGGTCATCCAATAACCAAGAAGGTTGGCAGTTCATGTCCTGCTCTGTCACAGTCATGTGCTGATGTGTCCTAGGTGAAGACTCTTCACCCACTTTGCCTACAGTGCTGGTACTCAGACTGAGGTGTATGAATGTATGTGAATGCTTGGTGGTGGTCGGGGGTGGGGGTGGGGTGGACTGGCCACCATGCTCCTGTCAGCTTGCCTCAGGGCAGCTGTGGCTATGAACGTACTACCACCACCAGTATGAATGTGTGAGTGAATGAATAATGAATCCAATGTAAGCACTTAGAGGGTGCATTAACAGAAAAGCATTACATAAACCTAATCCATTATTCTACTGCATATGCACAGAAAATATATTACTGCAAAGTCTGAGTGTACCTTCAGGCCATGACTTAGGAGGTCCATTGGTAGGCTGTCCTTGCATACCTGGAGGAACTCCTGCAGGTCCAGGAGGTGCCATATTGGGACCTACCATACCTAAAGTATGAAAATCACAAATTAATACCAGTACAGTTTTTCAGAGAACTCACACATCTGGTGCTAAAACCAAACAAATTCATATTCAACCACAAGGGGTCTCTGCTGAGCCGTGAAATATTCCTACTCCTTTGTTTAGAACTTAACTCTTTGTTTTAACAAAGGTATAATTTGCAAGCTTAAGATTTGAACATATCAATATGGGAGAGCAGTATTATGACAGAAATATGTGGAGATGGTGTCTGCTAAACTGATAAAACTAAGTGTACATTCTGCTCAATATTCTTCACCACTACAAACAGATCTTTCAGTGAAGGAACTTAGATAATGCATCTCTCTTCAAAAAAAAAAAACCCACATCCAAGTGCTAACGTTGTTTGTGGTATTGTATAACTTTGATGTTACAACGTGTTCCTTATGACACAAACAAAGGCAGCAATAAACAACATCCCCTGTATTCTGCAAGAAAATTACCGTTTCTTCAAAGGCTTTGAAGAAACCACAGAAAAATCATAACCAAGTGCTATTTGGGATGTTTTGATAGATGTCAGAGATGAATTGACAGTGGATTTTTAGAGAACAATATCATCAAGATAGAATGGAGCAGATAAAAACTGATTAAGTCGCCAATATCAACCCATGACAAAAATGTCAAACTGAACATCTAGGCTAAAGTCATAAAGGGCAATACAAACAAACACAGATAACTGAACACAACTCAAAGTAATTCAGTCAATCAATATGGAAGAGAAATAACTACTAAAAAAACTGAGTGATTTAGGTACAAATCATTATGATATGGGCAGCTACTTTGCTCTAAAGTCAGAAATTGTAGTTGAGAAGTCCAATAATAGCTCATGGCCACAATCAGGGACAAGTGTTTTTGATACCTATATAAAATATGGCATAGACACTGATTAATTAGTCTATCTCACCTAGACGTACTGTCATCTAAGCAAGGTAAATGCCCCTGTGTGCCCCTAGTGTGATGACGTTACATGCTAAATGAACTTAATATATTTGCATATATTTTAATACATTAGCAGCTTATGATACAGTCACAGGCATGCAGCAAAATATGTAGTCATAGTAAAGCAGTCTAATCAACTCTCTGAATAGAACCATGGCCCCAAACAACAGTGCATATACTGATTCTCAAACTGGATGCTACATAGACTCAATATGCTTATTGAGGTAAGATGTGGTGTAAATACAAAGGCTGTGCAATATAATACCTTAGTTTACTTTTAGAACAATATATTATCAATTCTACCTAATTACCCTTCACAAAATGTATGAATATAAATGGTTAAAAGGCAGACCCTTCCTTAACTCACCATGTGGTCTATTGTAATTGGCCTGTGCTGGTCCCGGTCCAGCCCCAGGTCCACCTCCAGGACCTGTAGAAGGTGGCATGTTGGGCATTGGCTGCTGCTGCATCCCTGGCATGGGCCTCTTTCCCTGCACGGCCATCTGCAGGTGCTCTGGTAAGGGCTGACTACGTGCCAGCATTTTGTACGCCATGATCTGGGCCCGGAGCTGGTGCAGCTGGTTCTGGTTGAAAGGAGTGGGTCCACCTGAGCCACCCGGTCCGCCTGCAGCACCGCCTGGTCCACCTGGGCCCTGGGGACCCCCACGATTCGGCTGACCCATCCCCTGGTTAGGGTCCCCGCTGCCCTCCATAGGGCCAGCCCCAGGGCCAGGGGGACCTCCAGGAATCATGGGCCCAGAGGGAGGGCCGTTAGCTGGAACGGGACTAGGGGCATGCTCTGAGCCTCCTAATGGAGAAGGGTAACCTGGGGGAAGAGGAGATACGTGGGTATGACAAAATATTATTCTTACCATCCTGGTCATCAATCTAGAAAAGTCAGGTCAGTTTCAGAAAGCAGCCACGGCCCCTCGGAAGCCTTTCTTCCTGTTAGTTTTATTTTCTTCTTTCATCTCTATTATCATGCATGCAACTAAAACCAAATATACGAGTATGTTTACAGTATTAGCAAACTTTAACCCTGCTTCCTCACTACTCTAGTGCTTCTGTGTTTGTTGCCCTCGGTCCATCTCTTCCTATCCTCTTTTTGCTTACGAACTGCATGTGGTTTTGTGGACGCAGCTGCTTCTGTTATTGTCCGAAAAGACAAACCCTTTCAACCCCTCCCCTCCTGTTTGTCATCCTGCCCTCTGCTGTCTGCTCACACTGCCAAATGAGCAGCATGAAAGCAGAGAAACCGGCTGGATGGGTTTGTCTGTTCACTCAGTCAGACATACGCACTCTGATATCTGTTCTGCCTGTGGGGAGTTTTAGAGACAAAACTACATTACTACATTTATATTGATCCTTCTTCATCTTGGTGTAGTGCCAATGTGTTCAATTTACTTCATGTGAGAATTTAAAAAAAGAGACTTATCAATTACAACAAAGATATAAACATTGGGTTAAATTCACTCATGGATGCAAGTAAATTAACACTGGTGTTGGAGATCATAGTTTGCTACAAAAAAACCCAGAAGCATAGGGCTAAGGTTCTTCTCACTTTTAACTTACAGTAGTTCCTGTTACAGTTTGCTTGATCTAGCAATATATAGCTTCACCTGAAGAGACTGGTATAGCTTATAAACAGTGAAATGTGAAGAGCTTGAACTAAACTTAGTGTGTTGTTACAACTTCAGGCATCAAACTGTAATATCAGTACCCCAACAGTTCAGGTAAAGAACACATACCATTGCAAGGCTGGTGAATACATATTATATAATTTGTTACCTTGGGAATGTTGGTCCATGGGACTTGGAGGGGGTCCCATGCCACTGTGTCCCCCTGGTCTCATGCCCATGCCCTTCATCTGACCGTAGCGAGGGTCATCAGGCATTCCTTTGTCATGCATGGCTTCCATGGGCTGTGGAAAAGACAACAGAATAATAAATATAGGAACTATCTATTTTTTTTTAACATAGAGTACATGATCAAAAAATAATTACAAAACAGACAGAAGGATACTTTTGATTGTGCAGTTGCAATTGTAGGTTCAGATATGCATAATATAATATTTGGATTTTTATTGGAACTAAACAAAGGAGCAAGGAAGAAGCTCTTGTACTTTGTGCATCTGGTGCATGTTGTCCTGAGGATATCCTGAGGGTCCCTGTGGAGGGTGGGGATGACCAGATCCAGGAGGTCCTGGGCTAGGTCCCATCATGCTGTGGGTTGAACCTGGGGAAGGGCCTGGGCTTGGGCCCATCATGCCTCCTGGAGATGGCCCTGGGCCCGGGGAGGGACCGGGACGAGGTGTCCCTCCCATCGGTGGGTCAGGAGTGGACATCTCTCAGGGGAAAATGGGAAAGTGTGGCAGGAGAAAGTACCCCTGTGAAAAGAGACCACAGTGAGACTTAACATGACGATAGAATTTATATTGGCTATTGTCTGCAACTTCATTCAGTGAGATGAAAAGAAAAAAAACAGCGAGGAACCAAAATTAAAGCCTATTAAAATGACACTACATTATCATCCTTTAACAGATAGTTTGATCAAAATACCATAAATGTGAATGCAATGCCACAACCCTACCAGCTCAAGATTTTGTTGTTCTGTGCACCACATCTCAGTTACAGTGCATCATTAAAACCAATCTCAATAACTCAACTCATGTATATTTTATAGTCAAGACTTAGAGCTGGTGATGGAACTGTGGACTCCTCAAAGATAATACACCAGCTGGAACACTAATTTTAGTAAATGATACAGTTTATGTAGTTTTCAAATGTGTTGGTTGCTGTTTTGAGAGCTGTAGAGTCAGTTTTTGATTAGTGAAAAAAAGCTCTCCATCACAGCTAATCACTTCTTCAGTAAGCTGCTGAGAACAGTAGAAGGAAACTGTTTTGTTGTTACAAGCTGAACCAGCTTTTTAAATAGTCAACATTAACCCTTTGTTAGTTCACACTGACAGAATGGCTAAAAGCTAAATCAAAATGTCCCATGTTTAACTTTAAAAGCCACAGGTATATCAGGTGTGTTAAAAATGTGAGATCCATAAACACAGTGGGTCACACATCAAGACCATTGTCAAAAACCCCTTTGTACGACACCATTCAAGGTACACCCCTTTGGCTACAGACACAACTATCACAGCTGTTACACACAAAACACGTTAAACTACAAGAAACTTTCTGTGAAAGCAATAGTTTCACACTTGGCAATTTGTAAGAAAATTGCAGTCACTTGGATAAACTTTGTAGCTTTGCTAACGTTAGCCAGGCCTAACCGGTTTTATAGTTCATTATGCATGTTCGTAAATTGTAATGGTGTCGATTTAACCCCGTGTTTCTCGCAATTTCACAACCGTTTAGTATTCACTGGACATGTGGTTTAGCACTAACACAATATTAAATCCAAATAACAGACCGCAAAGTAAAATTCTGTACTAATACAACAACATAAGCCTACTGTAGACGGTGGTTAGCATGCTAGCTGTTAGCCTAGCCGGCCACGCTCTCCCAGGCCAAATGGGCTAAAAAAATATCTGTTTTGTGAGATGTTTGGTGAGAGATAGGATAGATTAGAGCATCTTTCCACGCCGGAGTTGATTGATCCAACGCGCCTCCCGTACCCTTGGCTCCGTGCTCCGCTCTCAGCACATTTCCAAAAACAATTTTCATTCATTGCACACTGTCGCGCCACGGCAGCGCCACTGTAATGTCGGGCTCATCTTTTTCTCACACGAAAAATACTCAAGCGAAACCACATCTACCGGTTCGAACGTGAGCAAAGCGTAGAGGATTGTGTCCGGATTCAACAGCAAAATAATGGTTTACTCACACAAGTTGTGAAAGGTGATGTTTGACACCTCACCGGTCGCAACGTCTCTTGATTTTCCTCCTTAGACAGAAACAAAGACCGACCTACCCAGTTGGTTTTTTTCCCTTCACCCCCTCTCTCGGCAGATTGTATCACAGGGACCGGCCTGCACGGCTCAGCAGCGCCCCCAGCCTGCGGATCTCTCACTGCCGCATGCCCAGTGAGGGCTCCGCTGCAGGCACGGCGGAGGAGCGACGAGCCGGCGTGGGGGAGGGGAGACCCGGCTTCCGGACAGGCATGGAGGTACACGGACGGACTAACAGCGTCCACTGTATGGTTATTATGATAAAAATAAAATAAAATAAAATAAAAAACAAAACACCAGGGTAGTCAAAGAAACAAGACGCAGTTCGACCTGGATGTGGTTTTACCAGGAGAGTCCGGTTCGATGCGTTCTGTTCCAGCCGGAAAAACAATAATCATGTAGGGGTGATAAGATGACTTTGCTTTCGGACAACTAATAATAACAAAAAATTGATAAATGTAGACTTTTATTTTATTTTCATCAATAATAAAAAAAAATTATAAGTGCAGTTAGGGCTTGGTGATAAGACCATAAATTATAGAATGACTAAATATAATAATAATAATAATAATAATAATAATGACTAAAATGTTCATATCTATCAGTCAATAAATGTGAAATCATTGTTTACTTATAATTAATAAAGATCCTAATTATTCCATACAATAGTATTTATTGGTTAATTAACTTCTAATTGCATTTACTTATAATTTTTGTATTGTATTGTGTATGGAACAGCTTTATAATTTCCTCCTGAGACCCAGCCATGCATGTTTGTCCTCTGTAGTGGACAAAAAAAAAAAAAAAAAAAGTTCTCCACTGAAAAGGACATTCCACAAAAATTAATAATAAAATAAACTACACTGTATTCCATTCTATTCTATTTTGTTCTGTTCTGATTTGGTTTTGGTCCTGAGTGAAACTGGAAAGAAACTAGACCTTTCTATATGGGTTTAACATCATCTTTATAACATTTGATAAATCTTGAACAACATTCATAACAATTAAGCATGCAAACAAAAATGAGTAAAATTAATTAAATCAACTAAACATGGCAACATGTCATGCTTTACTGAGAGTATAAACAATGTAACCCCCTAAAAGAAAAAAGTATAATGACAATAGAATGATATTATGATCATTTTCATACTATTATATTATGCTGATGATCATAGCTGTTGATCTGCGAGGAAAATGGTAATATTTAATATGAAAATGTTATTGCTGTATGTTTATATTAAGATCATTGTAGTTATTACATTATCAGTCCTATGTGCAGCCATGATTTAGTCTTAACTAAATGATTCAACATGCAGTATATAAATTAAAACACAGCAAAGATATTTTAAAGTTAAAAAATTATTAGTACTATACATAGTCTATTTGTATTGCAGCACGAAGTGGCCAAAATATCACAATTATGAAAAACTCAATCAATATCAATGATTATCACAATAAATGTCAAATCATTATAACTGTCATCCTTAGTTATATGTGGATTTGCACTTTTCTTTATTGTCAGAACAAAACGAATATGTACCAACAACATCCAGATAGCATTTATACAGTATTATAAACATTCACTTGCATAAGCGACTGGGTAGCTCAGTGATTAACGCTGGCTCGAGACCCAGGTGATTCCTTGGGAAAGGTTCTTTACGCTATACATCCCAATAGCCACAAGGGGGCACAAGTCTCATTGTGCCGGTCCCAAGCCTGGTTGTGTCAGGAAGGGCATCTGACGTAAAAACCTCTGCCAAATAAACATGTGAAGGTAATTCCCAAAAGGCGACCCCAAAAGGGAAAAGAAGAAGAAAGAAATCATAACAAACATTTACTTGCATGTTGACCCTTGGGGAACCATGGCTCATATTAATGCTGATATCTAGGGACTTGGTAAACTTAATTTTCCATCATGGACTGTGGTACTGTGCTTCTTTCAGCCATGCAATGTGGTTGTGTATTCCATGCCATTGGTCCTATCAATTTCCAGAGATATTTAATGTGGAGATGGAACTATTCCTCAATGTACGTACTAAATTGGCCAGTTAAATAATTTGTAATTTTTCAGAACTGTGCAGACACACACACACACACACACACACACACACACACACACACACACACACACACACACACTCCTAGTGTTTTGTTGTCTGGTCTGTGTTGGCTGTTATTGAGCCTCCAGGTCCATGTGGGCATGTGTGTGACCTCACTGATCTGCTTAAGATGAGGTCAGGAATCTGTCAGTGTTTTAAGCCACAGTGTGATCCCCCATTGAGTAGCACTTCACGCTTGCACAGAGGAAGGGTTGTTATTTTGAAGGGTAAAGTTTTGGCGCACTGAAGTGCAGAGAAATGACCTGCCATCGATTCGTCCTTCAGCTGTGGAGGTACCGTCTACCAGGTCTGATGTTGACTATGGGGGTCACTTTTCTTCTCATACTTATAGGTACTCACCTCCTGCAGCAGTCGAGGTAAGTAAGTCATTACCATCTGTTATTTTTCTGTAAATATCCACAGTTCTGGAGATATTGTGCAATCTGGTTTGGTCTCAAGACTAAATAGATTTTCATTAAACCAATCCTAACTATCAATGTGACAATTTAGGGACATTCTATTGAAAACATTAAATAACTGACTATAATTTGAAAGTAAATCTTCTATCACAATGCACTGATTGTTACCAAAGTAATATTTAAAGTTTTTAAACTGATTTGAGTCACAATAATAATATCATGTGTATAAATAATAGATGAACTTTCAACATTTCTCGTCGTGTTCACATCAGTAATTATCACAATATTTTTTTTATTTAAGTCTAAAGGCTGAGTTTTGGTCCTAAAGGAACAACCTTATTATGTATGATTTTATTTTTATGATCAGAGATTTACAGAAACCTTGAGGTAGAAAATTCATGTAAAGAAACAAACACTGGCACATTTAATCTTCATTTGATAAATCTATGATGAACCCCAACCTCAAAAGAATTACAATCATTGTGATGCAAAAACTATGATCTTCAAGGAAAATCATCATGTTACAATTGCAACATGATAAAAAAAAAGCACATAAATAATAATGATTATTATCAATTTAATACTCAACACTACTTTCACTTCAATTTAGCATAATAAATAATTAAGCAAGTGTATGAAAACAAATCCATAAATGAATATTTTTAACAGATTTTATCCAGATATATCTAGTTTCCAACAATGTATAAAAATGATTTGAGGAAAATGGAAGGAATTTTTGAAGGTAATGCTTTTAAACATTAAAGACTGGTGTGAAAACCTGTTTATTTGTTACAGAAAATGTTAATAACATATAAAACACTTACATTTAGTGCAATGTTGCTGCCTAAACAGACCAAGATAACTATTGGTTCCCACTTCTACTTGATAGATAGATAGATAGATAGATAGATAGATAGATAGAT
>JAPSES010000069.1:15104194-15116266 GCA_029822895.1 Maxillicosta whitleyi | reverse complement strand
GTCAGTCACAATATGTGGGGGAACTGTGCTGCTTGGCGGAGGTTTGCGCTCTCTGAGTGCTTTTCTAGTTTATTTATGTCTTGGCAAGAACTGCATGTTTTTTTATGCTCAGTGAACCAACCTGCCTTTCAAATACATATTTTAAACAGCAGCTGTTAATAAAATTTTTATCTAAAATTTCACTGCAAAAGTCACCATAAAAGAATGCAATCGTTTGCTGTAACCCTGCTGCAAAAGTCAGGCATTTTAGTCAAAAATATGCCCCAAAAAAAGCCAGTGAAATCCTGGAGGGACTCAATCAATGTCAGATGCAAAAATAGTCAAAAGAAATTTATTATATAATGTGTTTTCCTTTTTCTTAGCAAAAAAATGTGTGATACAAAATGAAGAGATAAGGGAGTCAATATCTATAAAAATGTCTAACATGGACACTAAAAACAAGGAAAAACTGTACCTTACATATGATACTTTGGGGTTAAAATACATTAGGTAACATGTTTTAGCATTACTGTGAACCCAGGCAGATGAATTGTGTGTCTGTTGGTGTTCACCTGGTGGCATCAGGTGTAGCAGCAGGCCTTGTGCGAGAAGCATCTGCCCCGTACGTAGGACACACCCCCAACCACTGTCGGTGGTGAGAGAGCAGCCTGGCAATGGAGGGAATCCTCGTCTGTAAGTCAGCCACAGGAGGGATGTAAAGGAGCGTCGAAAGCGCGCTCTCTCCCCTGACAAAGTCACAGACCTTGAGTTTAATTACACTCATACTTTAACAAACACATGAATGAAGTTATTTCACTGCACATCATCAGTCAGGTTTACTGAAGCAGGGGTACACCTCACCTTGATTCTTAAAGTCAAAAGACTTTCCAAGCATGATCACAGGGGAGGACATGCCGAATTTGGATTTCTGCTTCAAGGTCCAGCCTAAAAAATAAAGAAAGTCAAAACAAGGTCATAAACACTGACAGCGTACTAATACAAAGTGATAATAAAGTAATAATAAACTGACCATATTTGACGCTGTTCCAAGCTGAGACCAACTTGGACTTCAGTTTTCCTCGGTCCTCTGATTCTGGGGTTTCTCTGCTCACATCCTGGCTTAGAGATCCAGCAGAATCAGAGGACAGAAAGAACCATTCCTCCAGGTGGTCATCAGTAGGAGACTCACAGCCAGCGGGGGAGGACATGGAGTTCATTATGACTGAAGTCGGTAAAGACTGAGCAGGAAGAATATCTCTTTATTGCCATAACACCCTATACAGACATAACCAGATGCAAGACGCTGTTTACTGTAATGTATTGTACAGATATTGACAATAACCACTTTAAAACAAATTATTTTCCCCCCCCGGAACTAATAAAATAATATTAACCACAGTAGAGATAGTAATTCACCTTGACAGTGAAGGCAGGGGGAAATCATGTGACGCCACCCAGTAACTCAAGGAATTTCAAATATGTTCATTTAGCTGTAGCAGCAACACAGTTTTGCTTTATTCCTACCACATTTGGCCATCTGTTTGAAGGGGAAATTATACTTAACTTCATTTCCATCCTTCTCAAATGATTTTATGTTATACAGTACTGTCCACACTCAGGCCACTTCTAGCTTTGTTGTTTTTTCAAGTTTGACAGAATATATAGACTTATTTCTCAACCTCTTTTCTTTGGATACAAGAAAATAAAGGAAATATGTGTACAACCTTAAAGACATGCAAAACAAATTAACTAAGATTCTAAAGGTTAAAGTAAGGTGACCCCTAACCCTATAACAACAAGCAGCAAAAACAGAAACATCTGACATGTATTGAATGAAACTTGGCATAAAACATTAGAAAACTGTTGAACATATGGGTTAAAAATATGTTAAATGCAAAGGGAGGTCACACTAAACACTAGATCTTTGGTTTACAGAAGCTGTTTTTCCCTGAAACTTTTGTTTTTCATGCTATACATACTTCCCATATATCCAGATTATATTTTAGTACAGTGACAAATGTATATGTGTGGTCATTATAACTTTACTAACCCAACAAACCTAATGTTGGCTGAAAACACAGTGGTGTACATTCCTATGAAAAATCATAGAAAAGCACAAAATACAAAGTTATTTAGTTATTATTATTACTTTAATGTTTCACCTCTCACAACTTGTAGTATTAAATTTAAATATAGTTTTTTAGTCATTATTTTAACTTAAAGTGAAGCTAACGACACTGTATACTTTAATAACTAGAATTCGGTCATATACAAAATGCAAGGTTACTATTACAAAACGGATATATACTACTAAAAATAATTCTAAAATATTATAAAGATTTTAAATAGAAAATAGAAATTGTCACTTCTCGTCCGAAACCACTGACTTCATCGTCCGTCCAATCCCAGTTTTATTTGACATTTAAATGGATGACATTAATCTTTTACCTTCGTTAGTTTGTCTTCATTGTTTCGTGTTTAATTCGTGGACGATCCCACGTTCATTTCGCTAGAGATTTTTGCCTGCTGCCGCTGGTTTTAGAGTCAATCCTCTGTGTAAAGTTCATGGAAAAGAAATATAGGGATAGAATTTCACTTCCTGTTTATAGCGGTCACGTGTTAGCGCGATGCTGATTGGATAAAAAACCGTCCAATGAGAGTAAGGTCTTTGTGTACTGACGTTTTCCTGTGATACATACACTGGTCACTGACAGGAAAAGCGCTATTAATTTGATGGGTGGGATATATTAGGCAGCAAGTGAACATTGAAGTCCTTGAAGTTGAACTTCAAAACAGGAATATTTTTTTGGGGAAAAAAGCTATCTGAGAAACCTAGAGAGAGAGAGAGAGAGAGAGAGAGAGAGAGAGAGAGAGAGAGAGAGAGAGAGAGAGAGAGAGAGAGAGAGAGAGAAATCATGATGGCCAAATGACTGAGTCAGAGTATCTCAAGAAATTGTTGTTCTTTCCCAATGTAAATCAATCAATCAATCAATCACATTTTATTTATACAGTGCCAACTCGGAACAAAAGTCAAGGACGTAAATTTGGGTTAAACATTGGGGGGTGGTTATAGTGGAGCTTGGTAGCTGAAGGCTCTATAGGTCCCATCCTACTTTCAAAGTTCCTAGGAACAACCAGTAAGCCTGCATGTTGAGAGCATAGTGCTGTAGATGGAGTATATGGAACTATAGGTGCCTGGTCATGAAGGGGTTTGTAAATGAGGAGTATTTTACAGTTTATCTGAACTCTTACAAGGGAGCAAGTGTAGACAAAACCAACACAGTTGACATATGGTCTCATTGGTCACACAACTGTTCCACTATTATTATTATTATTATTATTATTATTATTTTCTGCAGAATCTTAGATATAAATGGAAGATTCAATATAGGTCTATAGTTAGCTAAAACTGCAGGGTCAAGGCAGGTCATTTTGAGATTTGACAGTTACTTTAAAGGACTGTGGTACATAACCTGTTGATAATGACAAGTTTAGTTAATCATACCAAGGAGGTGGCTGCTAAATAAAGGTAAAGCATCTGTGATGGGCTTTGTCGGAACTGGGTCTAAGAGACAACAGAGAAAAGCAACTGATGAAACCAGATGGTTTAATAGTCAACTCTGTAGTTTTTGAGTTTGAAGGATTTAAAGGTGGACTAGAATTGTAGAAGACAAGACGTAATGATTTTTTTTCTCTCTGATGAGCAAAATCTTATTATTGACAGAGTTCATGACATTGTTGTTACAAAGGGTTGTAGGAACATTAGACTCATATGCACTGTGGTCTTATTTTCCTTTATTAATGATGAATAAGTTGCTCTTGCAGAACAAAGTGCCTTCCTGTATTTATTTAGACTGAATGGTGTTTTGTTAGTTTAGGAAAACACCACTTTCTCTCAAGTTTTCTGGTATGCTGCTTTAATTGGCAAGTATGAGAATTAAACCTGGGAACTTGCCTCCCTCGTTTTATAATATTATTTTTCAGTGGAGTGATTAGATCTAATGTTTTTCCACAAAGTCTGTTGTATTGTCAATGAATTCATCAATTTCAAATGGACTAAAACTGAGTGACTTGGGGAACGAATCTGCTGTGTAATTCAGATGTGGAATTAAATTCGGGATTTCCTCCTTAAATTTAAATATAGCATGATCTGATAAATGTCTGATATAAACATTTTTGACAGGAAGAGAATCATTAAATAAAAAAAAAAAATTCTAAAGTTATTAAGCAGTGGTCAGAGAGAAGGGAATTTAGTAGAAAGACTATTAAGCCTTGAAGTTCCACACCACAAATTAGGACTAAGTCAAGGGCGTGATTAAATTGGTGAGTGGGTTTATGTACAGACTGACTAAAGCCTATTGAGTCTAATAATAACATAAACACATTACTGAGACAAGTCGTTATCATCGTTTACATGAACACTGAAGTCTCCAATAATAATTACTTTATCTGTTTTAAGGACTAGACTGGCTGTGAACTCAGGGAAGTCCCAGTGTTTGGACCAGGGGGATGATACACTATAAAAAAAAAACATAGGCTGGAGTGTTTTATAGACTGGGTTGGATAGACTATTTTAAAATGAGTTAAAGTTTGGCTTAGGTTTAGGATTCAACCTCCTCCTTGGCCTGAGTGTCGAGGAATCTGATTACGTAGGTGACTAGGACTGGACCCTAAATTGCTCCCAGTAGGTCTGGCATGGTAGTACCTTACACGGTACATTAGCATAGTAGCCGTCTACTGGTGTATGAGTGTGTGTGTGAATGTGAGGCCTATGTAAAGCGCTTTGAGTACCAAAAGGTAGATATAGCGCTATATAAGAGCAGTCCATTTACCATTTACCATTTACTAGGAGGAGAAGCTTCATTGAAGGACACATACTCCTCCTTACAAAGCCAGATTTCTGTCAAACAGAATAAATCTATATGATAATCTGATACGAGTACAATAATCTGATATATTATTATTATTATATTGACTAATACAGCTTTGGAAGATAATCTAAAAAAAAAAAATCTGAACTAAATCTAAAATTTAATATTTAGGAGGCCACATTTTATTTTTGTGCGCTTTTCTTACGCTATACATCTCTATACCTGTAGCCACAAGGGGGCAGTGTCTCATTGTGCCGGATAAATACAGAGGGTTGTGTAAGGAAGGGCATCAATGTAAAAACCTGTGCCAAATCAACATGCGAATGTGATTCGCTGAAGGGAAAAGCCAAAATAAACTTATTAGATGTAATGTTGTTGAGTCTTGAAACATTCTACCACATAAAAACAATACAGGTAACTTGGTCCTTGGTCCCAAGCACGGATAAATATAGAGGGTTGTGTCAGGAAGGGCATCCGAAGACGGGCATCTGACGTAAAAACCTGTGTCAAATCAACATTCCCTGAAGGGAAAAGCCGAAAGAAACTTATTTACTTCTGTAGTTCTTTTCTACACCTTGGTTCTCAAAGTGCTTTACAAAGCCTCACATTCACCCATTCACACACACACACTCATACACCAGTAGGCAGCTGCTATGCTGATGTACCATGGAGGGCACTACTGGGGGCAATTTAGGGTTCAGTGACTTGCTCAAGGACAGTTCGACATGTGGACAGTAGGAGCCAGGATTTGAACCGCCAACCCTTTGGTCAGTGGACAACCTGGTCAAAGTCAGTCAGTTCTTTACATTGTTCATTTTGCTGCTTCCAACACATCAGCTTTGAAAACTAAATGTTCATTGTCTGCCTAAAATATCCAACCCAGTGAAACGTGTCTTTGTAAAGAAATAATCAATATTATTTTATGACTGAATGGTGTTTGAAGTTGTTGAAGTTGAATCACTGATGCGTTCACATGTATCTTTTTTTTTTTTTTTTTTTGCTTTACATTAATAAAATAATATCAACAAAATAATCAATAATGCGTATTCTATAACACCATAATATGTTTAAGGTGCATCTCTAAAAACTTTTCATGGCCTCAGAAAAGGAGGCCTATTTCCAATCCAAGAAGAGTTTACGAGAATCTTTTTATTTTAATAACCCACAGATAATGTTTAAGTTGACTGCAGTCAAAATTGACACATTTAGAAATTAGTGGTTTGCACTTTTTTTTTTCATGCTATAATATTTGCTCCTGAAGGATAAGACACCATAGCACAACTGCATCAAATATGTGCTCTATTACTGGGTGTTTCCATTTCAATACTGATTTTAACATTAAAAAAAAGGCAAAAAAAGGCAAGTTTCTTTTCTGCATTTTATTACATCTCTGCACTATAGGCTTTTTTGCATTGGTTTTTCACAATAGTGGCTAGTAAATACAGATGGGTGACACATTAAAGGAAAACTTAAGAGTGGTCATATAGGACACAAGAGTTCACTGATGATGAGTATGGAAACAATATCACTCATTTGGTTTGGATGTCTGTCAACAGATCTTAATCCAGTTGAAAACCTTGAGGAAATTTTGGACCAATGTGTTAGAAAGACCAATTAGACAACTTACATGCCTTTTTTTTCTTTAATCTGTCACCTGTCTGTTTGTCAGTATAATGGATGACAACAATCAGAGATGGTTGTTGATGTACAAAAGTCAAACACCTGGACAAAGATGGACGTGACAGTAATATTACAGCCTCAGAATGATGGAATGATAAAGTCAAAACTGCACAAAATGGGTTAGCCACACAAATTTGGTAGTTTTCTTAAACTAGATGTAAAATTCATACATTTTAAAGAACGAAATGAAAAAGTAAACAACTCTCAAAATTATGACCAGTGCAAATGAATAAATAAAAAAAAGCTTAATAAATAGAGCAAGTTTAAAAAAGAATAACCACTTAAGACAATTAATTAATAGTATATATTAATTTGACACAAAATAAAGTGCAATTTTCTCACATAACACAAAAAAAAAGATGTCCAAATGTTGGGTTAAAGTCTCTTTAAACCACTACATTGGATACACAATTAATAATAAAGAGGCTCAGACTCATCTGAATGCTAACAGTGACTCAAATGTGTTCATAAAAAAAAAAAAAAAGACAAATGCATCAGAAGTACAAGTTAATGAACTGAAAGATCCACAGGCAGAAGACTCAAACTTCTCACTTCATGTAATCTTTCTTTGTCTTTTGGTCTTACATGATATCATCCACAAGGTGGCAGTCTAAGACAGATCTGAGCCTGCTGTCCTGAAACTATCAAGTTTAATTTTACTGTAATACACAAGAACAAACACCAACCTCACCACTAAAACGCTCTCAACAAGTCTAACCCAGACGTTGTGTATAGTCTACTACTCAATCACTGACAAGGGTGCTCAGCTTTATGGAACTGGGCACTGTTGGATTGCATATTATTATACAGTTAAGTGTAAACAAAACAAACAAACAAACAAAAAAATACCCCTACAACAATATCCCTAAATAAAAACACTGGCACTTTCCTTTACATGTAGCATTTTACAATAAAGATCTGCATAAATAGAAAAGACGAGTGATAGAGCAGTGTTAGCCTGCTCTCCTATAAGTGCTAGTTTCTTTATGGTTCTTTGTGCAAGTCCCAGACTGAAGGTAAACAAACAAACAAAAAAGCCTGTTCATCATGTCGCCCACACCAGTGTATTCACCTAATAGACTAAATAAACATAAAATTGCACGTTTCACCATGATCAGCTGACACATTAAAACAAAACCGTGTTTGCTTGGCTTATTGCAACCATTTCCTCGTCTTCTCTTTTCATCTGGAGCACAATGTAAACTTAGAAACTGGGGACAACAAAAGTGACCTCATTAGCACATTGCATAGTGCCCCTGTGCAAGTTCATCTCATCTTACATCAACTCTTCTGAAATTCAGCCCTTAAACACATCTGAAACAAACCTCTTTTCTCCATCACAGTAAATGTTTTGGTATCCCGGTCCAGTCGGTTTTAAGTAGGTTGTCGTATTCTTTACTGCGTGACACGTGACAAATCTCTCTGTGCCTGATGTCTTTTGGTAACTGAACTTTGAGAAGATGCATGTGAAGTAGTTTTTAGTTTAAACTCATGTAAAGCATGGCACTGGATCCAAAACAGTGATTGACTTGACTGTATAATGCCCATTTGTAATAGAGTCTGTTTACTGTTGTGGTCAGTTGAAAAGTTGTTCACAGTGTTCACTACCTTAAGGTCTTCCAGATATTTTTTTTTCTTTTTTAATCTTCTCTTTACATATTCTTTCAGTTTCCATGTACAGTGTCAAACATGCATTAAGACATATGCTTTTTTTTTTTTGTACAATATAAAACACATTGTGATGATCAGTACATACACGGGCCTACAATATGATACCATGTGCACACATTAGCTGATGCATCTTGTTCACATCTCATTTGTTTACATGTCACATGTCATCTATTTGGTGTTTCAGGCATTTATGTCTCCCCTTCATTCAAAGGTGTACACTCATGTTAGATCATGATATGTTGGTATGATGCTACAGTAAAAGGCATTACATGGGAGATCTTTTTCTGGAACGTCTTTATCACTAGTGATGTTTGGAGCTTCGACTGTTTGTCTTATCAGATTGGACTGTCCCGCTGGATGAGGTTGCCGTCTGATTCCCTCGGCGCCCGCCCCCTGATGACGTCTCAGATTTTCCCATTGTGTTCCCCCTCTTCTCCTCGCTCATCTTGCCCATGTCTTTTATTTTGACCCCCTCCTGCGATCCCCCTTTCATGGGGCCCAGCACTGTTTTGGCCACACTTGTGAGCTGTGTGACGAAGCTAGCCTTGTCTCCTGGAGACATAGGGCGTGACTTGCTTGAGTGAGGAGAAGCTGTGTTAGACATGGACGGAGGAGGGTGGGAAGGCGATGCAGGATTTTCTTCCAGTACCTCCAGGTGAGCCTTGTCATCCTTAGCGGTGCGGACACTGTTCGACTGGCCTGACACCTTCTCCACTTTTCTGGTAGCAGCAGGTGCATGAGCTGTGGGGTGGGCTTGAACTTGGGTTGGCACTGGGGGCGCTGGCCCTTTCGTCTTGGTCACCTCAGTTGCTTTATCACTGCTGCCTGCTTTCTCTGCTACCTCTGTGCCTTTACGTGGCTTGGACATTTCTGTGGTGGATGCTTTCTGTGAGGTACCTTTGTCTGCTCCTTTGAATTTCTCCTCAGGTTTGTCTGGAGCTTTAGCTGCAGGGGTACTTTCTGTTTGCGTACTCTGCTGTTTACTCTCTTGTGGTACCTTTGATGCACCTGGAGTTGAGCTTTTCTCTTTAGTCTTGGGGAGTGCTGCCTCAGAATTTGAAGTGCTCATAACTGGGGGTTTATCCCCGGCACTCGGCTTGGTCTCCGCAGCAACAGAAATTGGTACTGAACTGGATTTGGTTTCCACTGCAGCGGCACTTATGCTTCCTTTCTGCCCCTCCACAGCAGATGTTGTTTTACTTGTGTCTGACTTGGACTCAGCTTTGGCAGCTGTGCTTCCTGGTGCTGACCCACTGAGCTCAGCCCCTGTGGTTTGAGTATCTTTCTCTCTGGATGTAAGGAGTGTGTCACGGCTGAGCGGTGACTCCTGCCTTCCTAGCCTCCTTGCTGGCTTTAGGCCTGCAATCTCTCCTCCCATGGGCGGAGAAGGGGAGGAGGAGGATGAAGGGGAGGGTGGGGCTGGTCCGTTCTCACCCTCCATCTCCAGAAGACTCTGTAAGCTGTGCTCACAGTGGAAAGACTCTCTCCTGTAGTCTCCAAGTGTGACCTCCAGACTATGTTTTCGTAACGACACCCCACCGGTCAGAGGAGAAGGCGAAGATGACGATGAGGAAGACGAAGGCAGAATCGGTGCTCCTAGCTTTTCCGCCGATTGAACCCGTTGCAGCAGGGGGGACCTGGGTGGCTCGGCGCTCTTGGGACGAGGGCGGGCGACGGGAGGCGAAGAGTGCAGCTTGACAGGGAACATCTGCGTGGTGTTGGAACTCCCAACCGTGTGTCCCGTCAGAGGGGGAGGGGAAGAGGTGGTCGGGGAGGGGGTGTGAGCTAAAGGGGACAAAGGGATGTTGCCGGCAGATTTGCAGCGTGCAGAGCGATACTGACGGTGAAGTTTAGGAGACAGACCATGCAGGGAGCTGGGCCTCATGTGGTGAGAGGCTGCTGGGGAGTTTGGGGTACTGGAGGCGGGGGAACTACTCTGGGAAGAGGTACCTGAAGAAAAGAGAGGAAACAGTTCACTTCAATTTGGTTGCACTTTAGAAATACTGAATAGCTAAGAAAACGTGGAAATAGTGGGAGTTTAGTAATAAATGCACGATGTGGAACTGACCATATAAATACATAATAACTCTATTAATAACCAAATAACATCCTTATCCTTAAAATCCTTCTTTATGTTCCAAATATCCCCTTTTATGTCAAGGTGATACGAACCAAATCACATGTTTAATGCTGGTACTTGGCACAACTGGAAAAGCTATTTTTGTTTTTTTATTTGATGTCATGTCATTATCAGAGTAAACCAAACATCAAGAAGAAAAAGCCAATATAAGATAAATCGAAGCTAATGCTAACATTGAGAGTTAATGACAATCATCTAAAGTCAGCAAAGAGTTAGCTAATAAATTAGCTGTAATCCATGACAGAGAAGTGGTTCAGATCTGAGGCTGAATAGGCTGCTATTCATTCAGAAAGTCTGAACATTATATTTTACTCTGCAGTCAGGTGAATTTTATAATAATAATAATAATAATAACAGTAATCATAATTATTATCATTGTTGTTGTTATTATCACTACTGTAAATAAATAAATAAAATGCTTGAGTTTGGAATGATAATCAAAATACTGTGTCAAAAAATACTATTAATGTATAAAAACCAACTGCTAATTTATTCCAAACACATTATACTGAATGTACATCTGATAAAAGAGCGACAGGACAGAGCACTGGGTTTTAGGTTCCTTCTAACCGAGGTAAGGTGATTCAATGGTGGAGCGGTAACTCTGAGTAGGCGAGCGGGCAGTCAGGCTGTGGGTGGGGGATCCTGGGAGACTGTCCCCAGATGACAAAGAGCGATTTAAAGAGGAGAGGCTCCGGCTGGTGTGGAGCAGGTTGGACTGTTTGGTGATTTTTCTGAATAAGGAGCTGCGTTTTTTACTGAAAGACAAATAAAAGTTACATAGTGCAGGAGATAAAGGCATTATTGTGATGAAATGCAGGTATTAGGCAGAAACATAGGCCTACTCTTGTCCCTCCTTGGCTCCAGTCCTCTTGCTACGTCGAGCCATCTTGGATTTATAGCTGGACTTGCGAGCCGGACCCACTTTTATGGAGGTGTTCTCAAAGGGAGTCGTTGTAACAGTCACCTTGTTTCCACTCTGAAAATGTAATATATACTTATTGCTTTGAGTCATACTGGTTTAGATTTATTTGACCTGTATTTCACACTAACAGACCGATCACTCTCACCTTCAGGATGAGCTCCACCACTTCCGTGTGGACTAGCCCGTGGACCGACTCGCCATTGACATGAGTGATGAGGTCACCCGCACTAAGTCCAGCATCCTGGGCGGGGCCTCCATCCTCCACATGCTATAGGACAAATAGAGCCAGAGAACAGACTTAAACCACCTCAGCAGAAATACTGTTCATCTCCATTAAAGGTCAAACATTATGTTATATTTTAGAGCTATTCTTGATAAGAGAAATGAAATGATTTTAAAAAGGTCAAGATCTTGCTGTTAAAGTCAGTGGAAAATCTGAATTAAATAGAAACAAGGTTCTTCATTCGCTCAGTCATGCTGTGTCTTGTAAAATATCAGGGACTAGAAAGTACAGACACTAAGTCCAATTGAGATAAAAACATATTCTATTATCAGCAAAATGTTGAATATGGAATCAGACGCTTGGTCGACCCCTGGTCTGCATGTTAAAGCTGCTGTTGTTGTGGACTAAGGACTGTGCATAAGACGCTGGCTGCCCATGCACCCTGTACATGCAGCTCTCATGGCCGCACTTGTATATGTTAACTAGAAAAGCACTCAGAGAGAGCAAACTTCCGCCAAGCAGCACAGTTCCCCCACATATTGGGACTGACACCCCCCAATATTACTCCCACATTTGTTTTTTT
>JAPSES010000069.1:15022274-15038452 GCA_029822895.1 Maxillicosta whitleyi | reverse complement strand
GCAGGTGTGGTAATTATTTACACATAAATTCATTCTTCACAGCAAGTGAAAGAAAAATAAATAGCCTAAAAATCAGGGCATAATATAATACAAAATTCATTGTATATAAACTATAGTTTTAATTGTAGCTGCACACATCATACCACATTCTCTGATACAAAATATTGTAAGAGACCATCTTAAATGTATAAGTAGTTTGTCTTGAATTGAATTTGAATTATAATCATTTATCTGAATACATTTCTTTTTACCCTGGCAACTTACTTGGTCTTTAACCCCATTTGATGTCAGTCTCCACTCCCCCTATCCTGCTTATCTCAGTCCTGCAACACAGTGATAAGGCCTTTACAGTCTCTTACAATATGCTGAACAATATGTACTATGCTCCAATAACTTCAAACCACAGATGAACCAACCCTCACATTTAACTATTAAATGAAACAATAGAAATACATTTTCTATATTGCAGTTCACCACCACTTTATTATTTTTTTTTTTAAAGGAACTTTTGAATAATGATACCTTCTCTCATTCTTGTTGCTATTTTATGGTTCCCTTTCAATCATTAATACCTGTTAAGTAATAAAGATAATAAACCTTGTATAATACAGTAGGTTAATTTAGTTCATTCACCATTCAGAAGCACCTCTGGGCTCAGCAAAGAGTACAATAAAATCTCAGGTTATAATGACCAGTGTCCAGGCTGGGTCATTTATTGTGTCATTATGAAACCTGACTGGGGAGTGTCAGAAATCAAACTTCACACGTCAGGTGAATGAAACAACACACAAAATGAACGTTCACAAAAAACACCGTTTAATTTTTGTTTGTCTCAAAACATCGTTCAACAGTGGAAAATAAATCAATATATAAAACAAGAACAAAATATAATAGAACTTGAAATATTATTTTAAGGTAGATTAATACAGTGAGCAAAAAATTGGCATAATTCGAAGGTAAAAAGTATCAAAATATATAAATAATACAGTTATTGAACAGGCATGTAGACTCAGACACGAGTGCACTGCTAACATTATTAAAGTGCACTGCAGAATGGGAAATACTGTTTTAAGTAATAACTGTGTCATTGACATTATAAGATAACAGACGTGTTTTCTGTGGATAAAAAGGAAACATTGGAATTCCCACATTTTAAAAAGTGGAATATATTAGCTAATTACAAATTAATAATATTTAGTGCAATTTAATACATTGAAAGATCCTCGTGTTATCCCTTTGTCAGGTTAAAAAGCACAGAAAACAGCAATAAATAGTTAGTATACAATTATATTTGTGAACTTCAGCAGTCGCCCAGTAGAACACGTTACAAAGACCAAATTTTCTCTCGTAACATGTCAGTCATTGAAGTGACACTCTGTCATCATCAGTCCACACCTCTGCATATAGTCAAACTCTGGATGTCGGGTCCATCTCTTACTGTCCTCATTAGTGACTTGACTTAGATCTGTTCTGTCTTTCATTAGGTTCTTTATCAGCCTTCCCCCTTCAAGACTTCAGTCCCATGTGGGCCATCATCTGCTCGTACACTGTCCATGCCATGGCAGCCATCATTGTCCTCCTCAGTAGCCGTGGGACTGCTCCTCTGAGGAAGCCCTGCAGTCTGTGTTCCTAAAAAAACAAAACAAAGAGTAGATAAACGTTTTTACTGTATGCTTTGTAAGGACTGTAGTGAAAACCTCCACACACATCAGTGCATACAGAGATGAAATGCACTAAATCTTTGTCATACTACAGTCATGGCATTTATGTCCTCACCAATACAGTGCAAAGGATGATAATGTGAATTTAACACAGGTTATGCCAACACACAACTTGGGCCTTTTCCCAAACAGAACATTTTCAAACTCAGATGTGAGGTATGCCTGGTAGTTGGACCCAGACTAATAAGCCAAATGTTTGCATGGCTGGGATTCAAATAAAAACAGAAAAACCCTGCACATTTTTGTGTGCATGTAATATTCTGTTCAAACATTACAACAAGAGTATTAGTGATGATACATTTAAGACAATATTTTATTTTAATGCACAGAAGAACGGCACAAAAACCTTCTGCCATATTTGCAAATTTGGATGTGGTCAATGGCATGTTAGCCATAGGTTTCTAGCTGACAGTACTGTCACTGATGGTGGATTTTTAGAGGTCAACATAATAACAATTGTTTGTAGCAGGAAAAAGTCAATAGCCACTAAATGGTCTGACGTCACTGCCCATGAAAAAATGTGGCACTGCTGGAAATGTTTTATGTTGATAGGAACATTACTTCAAAGTAATCAATGCTTAAATTAACAAATAAATACATATGTAAGTGAAAATCAATGCATGTAATTGCATGCAATGTTAATTTTTTAAAGTCAAGTTTTCCCTCAAAGTCAAGCATTTCATTAGAGATGCCTGATACTTCTTACTGGCCGCTGCCAGAGCCAGAACGACTGATGTGTCTTTACAGCCCCCAGGTGAAAACATCTGGGGCATTTTAATACTGGAAATCATAAACGGACAGATAATACAAAACAAAACAGGAGTTATGGACATGTGTCGGGCCTGACAGATTCAATAGTTACCATATAGATGTATCTGATGGCCTCTAATGTCCGAAGCTGTGGATTGACTTGGACGTGTGTTTTGACCACATCTGCAGGCTGAGTGATCAGAGAAGCCATCACACCGGCCAGGACAGCACAGCTGAAGTTAGCCAGAGGAGCCCAGGCACACACACTGATTTCTTTAAGAAAGACACACAAAAGGGATTTCAGTGATGGATTTTGTATTTTACATCAGTTTGTGGTATGATAAAAAAAAGATAAACAAAGCCACCGATCATTTTCTCTTTTATATAGTTCACCTGTATTTTATTAATTAATTAATGCATGATATAGAAAACATTACTTAATAGAATAACTAACAAAATGCAATCAATTTTCACATCATTATGTACAGCACATACAGATTCAATTTGTATTGACCTGCAATATATCAATATGTAATCATGTACCCCACATTTTAGAATAAATGAGTAACAGCGATGGTTATTGCTATAATAATAATAATAATGTTATTATGACAATGTTTTTTGGCAACAATAGCAGCTGCATTTTAAGGAGTCAAAGCTCTTTGATGATCCTTTTGGGGGAACCTTATTAAAATGACCTATTAAAATATCAAACCAACAATTAAACTTAAAAGTGTTAAAAGTTTGATTAAGTTTAATTTAGCTTAATGGTCTAAACATAATACACATATAAATGAAAGCCTTAATCTTTAGTTGATTATTACACAATGTACATTTTCTTCAGAAAAAAAAGTGCAATTACTGAATTTTTTAGCAATACACTTCGCAGTATGTCATTTGTAGTTGTGACTAAATTACAAAATGTGAAAAAATTTATTACACATTGGATTCAATTCATATTACAAAGTCCATTTGATTATCAATTTGATTACCAAGTGGATGTTACCACATATGCAAACAGAAATGTGTTGACTGCTGTTGAGTTGTTACATAATGCAGTATTTTTATTATATAATGTGTTATTATTCAATGACGGTTTTGTTTACGTACCTTTGGGTAGTGATGCCTTTGTCTGACTGTAGAACATGACATAGATACCGGAGAAAGGAACATCTCTGAAAAGAGTGGCCATGAGACCAGAAAATAGGGCAGCAGGGCCCTCGGTCTGAAGCACGCTGCGCAGAGCTCCAGTTACACTGCCATAGCTGTACCTGCCACACTGAAACAAAAAACATCCCTTATAGCCAATACATCGTTTTTGTACATTTTTGTACAAATATATCTGTATGTGCTTACTTCAAAGCGGGTCTTAATGACAGTGACAGGCAGCATGATGATTCCTGCCACTGTCCGGGCCCCTCCTCCAAGCAGCACAGCCTCCAACGCCCCAGGGCTCCTGTCCTGGAAGAAGTGCTGCTTCAGAGAATAGTAGGTGCTAAAGTAGATCCCCACACCCGGGATGGTCCGCACAAATGACTAAAGAAACAACAGAGGCACAGGTACGTTATTTTACAGGAATCCTAAGTCTTTTTTAACACAGAGAGGATTTTGATAAGTGTGAACATGGAGAACAGTGTGTGGTGTAAAAGTAAAGAAAAAGGTTCTAACCGGTGAAACACCTTTCCACAGTCCCAGCAGCTTCTCTGTCCGAACAACACTCATAAACACTGATGTCATCCCTACTCGGCCTGATCTGAAAGGACAAAAGCACATTTTAGACAAACCTGACCACAACATCATCAAGACTGTACTCATGTGGAGCTCACGTGCCGCACGTGTGGAGCAAAAATATTTAATTTAGTTCATTCAGTGTTCTCACAAAGAAAGACAACATGTGATGCAAGTTAAGGTTACCCTGATAACTGTTTGCATGTGTGTCTGCACAAGACTCACCCTGGCTGGACGCCGCTCTGTGACGTCTGCAGACGTGTCTTGACCAGGTCAAGTGGCTGGAAAAGCAGTGTGGAGCAGGTCCCACTGAGAGAACCACACATGAAGGCTTTGAGAGCAGGGTGAGCCTGAGGAGGGGGTCAGGTGTGGACAGACCAATAGAGTAGAGGGAAACGAGGGCATAGGGGAATGAAAGATACAGGATGGAGAAGAAACAGACAAAAATAATGAGATGAAACCAAAATAAAAGATTCAACACAATGTAAAAAAATAAATAAAAAAAAAACACAACAGTGAAATAAGAGATGAAGTTGAAAGCAAAAGAGCATTTTAGACAGTGTTTTTAAAGTGGAAAAGTCAGATGTGTTAATCTGTGTGCATTAGCATTTGAATAATTTCTTTCATTTCTCAGTGGTGTGTAGCTTAACAGAATGTTAACATCATCTTCTTGTCCAAAAGTGATCGTTTGACAGTCCAATGAAATGCAATCCTGAATGTTAATGCATTTAGACAATGGAAAGGTCAGCAAAAAAGTAAACATCATGCAAATTCATGACACATAATAATAATAATAATAATAATGTCTGGCTCCAATGTAGACATGAAATGCTTTGGGTCCGCAGCTGAGAATATTTTGGATCCATTACTCAATACCAGGACACTGACCAACACCTCCAGAGTATGACTCAAAAACAGAAACATTGCACATAAAGCAACTTTCAGTTAATTTCAAAATACACTGAAATTAAACGAATTTGTAATAAAATTTTGTCTGTTTTTTTGTATGTTTCACTACTGGAATATGTAGATTTTCTTGACCTATAAGTAGAAGAATCCGTTTCAAATGAAGGTAAGTTAGTTTTTGAGTCACTAATGTAGCACCCAAAGTTACTGATCAATTACTTAATCAAGTAATCAAGTTACTGATTACTGATTAATTTCATATAAAACTGCCACATGGATAATTATAATTTATACCAAACCATGTGCAAAGTTTGGCCATGCTATAAAACTCAGCAGTAAATAATTAAATACCATTGTACTTTACTACTACTACTTTGATTGAGAGTACGGAGGCAGATGTAGGTTATCAGTGTGTCACTGTGATAATGAAACAGACAGAATGTCCTGACCTCAGTTTGGCTGCAAAAGATGCAAAGACAAGCGAGTTATTACTGCTGAGACATTATCAGTTACTGGCATTGCACTGAAAGCTTGCAATCAGTTTCAATCTATGCAAGTGAATACTTGTAAAAGGCCACAATTCTAATGTGTTTCACTGACATTCTAGATTCAGTGACATTGAACAGAGGGGTTTGGTGTAAAACATTTAAAATGAATATCACTAGTTTTTAAATATTTATATTTTTTATTATTTTTGATTATTTTTGAGCTGGAAATAACGCATTAAACACACAGGTAATCTGTGGATTTTCCTTAATGATCAAGTTAATAGAGCTACATCACAACAATATTGCCCACATTAATAAAATTTCACCAAACAATGCAACCTCATCAATAAATAGCGTAATATCATAAAGTCATCAATAAAAAGGACATATTAAAAAAAATATTCTGTAAATCTCACCAGTGACAGTTCCATTGCTTCTGATGGTTTCTTCTGTGATCAGTTTATCACACAAAAAGTTCTGATTTTCCTTCTTCTTTCAATCTTTCAACCCAAACCCTCTGCACAGTAACCTGAAAAGAAGACAAATGAGAAGTCAATTAAACAAAACATCTACATGAATGTTTCAGAATGTATTCCTCAGCCTGTTGGTCTCTTACAAGTGATGGAGCGTGTGCACAGTCCGGCTGTCTGGAGCAGGCTGCTGCAGACTACACTCACACAGCAGACTGCATACGCTGATCACCTGACCAGCACTGTGTTACCCATTTGAGGCCATCAGCTAGTCATTAACTAACCAAAGATCATTCTGCTACATATTAGGAAGTAGATCTTGGTGTGCATCCTGCTGCACGTTTTTCACGTGAATATGGCCTAGCCTACATATTAGTAAGTAGGGCATGAATATGAATTATCTTTTATATTAATTATTTTTAATGTTTGTCAAAGTTTCCCTTGTCATCTAAAGCTCACATTGCTTCAATATTGGGTTGTACTTAATTTTACTCATCATTCATATGTTATTGCTGAAGAAAAAACATGTTATCATTGTAATTTAAAAACAATATTATTATTATTATTTAATTAACAGTTATTAAACCAGGGAAAATCCCATTGAGATTATTGATATTTCAAGGGAGTCCTGGCCAAGAGGCAGCATAAAATACAACAGTTACAACATGTTAAACTATGACAAACAAGTGCAAGTTACTGAGTTAGTCTCTATCACTTTGAGTTCAGATTTAAAAGCATTTAAGGAGATCAGAAGAGATCATTGTTCTTCTTGAGTGTTTGTCAAATTCTCATAATAAATTGTTCACATAAAACCACCGTTTACCATCTGACCTCCTTAACTTTCTCTAACATCAAAAATAATATTGGCTCATAATCATCCAACATTGTAGGCTATACTGCTCATCCATAAGACTCGGTGTGAGGAAAGAACATCCAAGACAATCAATTATCCCACCTCTGTTATTACTGTAGGATGCTCCCAACCCAGTTACTTTGATACTGTCAAATGTTTGTGTTTGTTTTCGACAATACGCAGGGCTAACATTAATAATACCTGTGTTATCCTAATGACTAGCTAAACAGCAGCTCATCCTTAGCTAAAACCGTGTAACTGATGATTTTCTTACCTGGACTGGATGACCGGTTAACGCCAGCGAAGTTTTTCACCGTCGAAGGCACCAAAATATCACCAAACGGTTTAATATCCACGTGAATACTCCCTACCAGTAACACCGAAAGAAGTTTAAAAAAAAAAAAAAAAAAACTACCTCGGCTTTTCTAGCAAACACAGCTCCATGCTACAACAGAAATATTCACCAACCTTAAGTAACTTAAACCAGCCGGTTCCTGCTTGTTGTTACGTCAGCACGCAGGGTGACGTATAACAACGTGCCTATACCCCGCCCATTCTGAAGGTGCTGACAGCTGATTGGTTAATTCTGTGACCCACTAACGCCAACTACTGAACGATTAATAGGCTTACATCACTGGTTACTTATTTTCCTTGTTTTCATTCAAGTTGTTAAAATATCCATTTAGACACATTTACCTTTATTTTTTTTTTCTAAGCCTGACTAGATTTTACACAATACGGTTTATTAAGGGAGCCAATAAATAAGACCATAATGGTGGGACACTTGATCAACTCCAACACTGAGGATAGATCAACTTAGTGTCCTCTACAAGACAACCTACTAATGAACTATTTAATTCTTGAGATGTTAATTTCCTTAAATAAGTTATGCTTTCACCTTAACTTCAAATATAAAATCAAATATTATGTCTAAGTAGTCTACATTTCTGATTCACATATGGCCGTCATGTTAAAAAATAAAAATCACTTTTATGTAACATATCAAGTTTTTGTAGTTACCTTATAGTACAAAATACTCGTCTACGAAGAAGTCTTCTCACCCATTGTCCCATCCTTGTTTACAGTGAAACCGGTTCTGACTTGCTGCTGCCATTTGTTGACAATCCCACACTGCCCCCTGCTGGTCATATTTACATACTACATCAACCTGTGAAATTATGTACTTAAAAATCACTACAGATGATCAGAAATAAAGATACAAGGGGTACGCGTGTAGCAGTTCAGAAAGCCTCTTTAATTGCAATAATACCAACATTTCACAACATGATTTCAAATCCAGAGGTGCAGACAGACAGAATTGAGAAGATGCAGTTTCTCTTTTTCAGATATTACTTTGTTTTGCTTTAAGTGCGATAGTGATCTTTAAATGTGAGCCGTTATTTTTTGAGTAACAACACATTCCTCTCACTTCCCAGCAGTGTGAGCCAAAAGCAGCCCCTTGAACACAGCCTGCGAGGGGTTTTTTAACTCCTACTAGAGTTACACAGGTTACAGTGTGTACGCCGCACCCCCCATACAGCTCCTCCTGAAATCTGCCTTTGGTTTGTGATAACCTTCAGCTGCTTCCTCCCTCAACAAGCTGTGCCCTGAGAATACAGTGTGTGCTGTGAGTAATAAACTACCCCACCACCCCATTTCAACTTAACCCTGAACATTAACAAAAACACTGATAAACATAAAAAAAAAAAAAAAAAAAAGTTCAGAAAAAAAAGCCAACAACCCTGCCCAGTAGAATTCAGCTGCATTTAAGGCTTTAGTGTGTGTTGGCACTCTTCATTGTGCACTTACTACACAAGCATGCGTTTTGGTCTTTTCGAAACTTCGCTGTCAGTAATGGGAAACACACAAATGCAGTGGTTCATAATGTCTAGGCTAAGTGTCATAATGTCTAGGCTAAAGTGTTCCATTTTATCTCAGTGCAAAATTAAGATATTTGAGCACAGTTGCAATCTTCAATGTTTAAGTCTCCAATTAGGTTGAAATCTGCCTTCAAATGTATGTTTCCACATGTGCATATCAAACTATTAAGCTGAAAAGCATAGTCAGTTGTTGAGTACTAAGTGCAGCTAAATTGATAGGATACATTTCAGCATATAAACCTTCATTATAAACTGAGGCGAGAGCAAGAGCATAATAAACATGTAGCACTTCCATTCTTAAGCACTATAAAAACTTCTGCATAAAATACAAATCTATAGATTGAGATATTACTTTGGTCCCCTTCCAGTAATCGGTCTTCATTTATTCATACTTTGTTTTCTCTTTCTTCAATTAGAAAAATAGATCCTAAATTAGGACTATTATAATTGGAATGTTCCTTACAAAAATAACATTTTCTTCACTTTTTTTTTTCCCAGAGATTGAAAAACCAAGCAAAAAAAGAGGAGTTTGGCCAAAAATAATGAGTGTATTGTCAGCATGGTGATTGTCCAAGTTTACTGGCTTCTGTGTATTTTGAATGCATAGATTGTCATAAGAAAACAGATGATCACAGGAACGGAATCAGGAGGAATCGGTCAGATTCCCATCGCTACTCTGAAAAACATTCTTATGTTTGTGTTCCTCTTTGTTCAGGTGGTGTGGTAATGTGTGCTTGTGAGTATTTGGGTCTGTCTGGTTATGATGCAGTTCAATTGTCTAAACAAGTCAGGTGGCACGGTGGCTTTTCACTCAGGTTTGGGCTCAGGGGTCTCGCTTTTGGCCTCGCTCTCTTCATCACTTTCGAGGCCAGCACGTTGCACCAGGCGCCGCGCTGTAAAGGCAGGGAGGTCGCCACGCCTAAAAAAACACGAGTGAAAAGACTGTAAGAAAAGACTTTTTAAGACCGATCTGTTTTCACAAAATGCTCATATGGAATGATGTGAATGCAACAAAGGGCTGGAGGCCACGTCTCACCTGAGCTTATTCTTGAGGCTAGTGACCTCACGGTTCATGGCATCTGCAGATTCCGTGGCATCCTCCAGCTCCCTCTGCAGTTTCCTTCGGTTAGCATTGGCTCTCTGAGCCTCTTCCTCAGCTTCCTCCAGCTGACGCTTCAGCTGCTTCATCCGAGAGTTCAGCTTGTCAGCCTACAAAACCCCCCCAGAAGAAAACCAAAAGCACAGTTGAACTTCAGATACATAGTCACCATCTGTCTTTAATAATAGTGTAATGATTCTGCTCACAAAAGAGCAAAAGATCAAAGGTTCTTTCCTTTGTTCTGAACAATATTCCAAGTCCAGCATACACATGGTTTAAGTGGACTTTGTGTACATGTGGTAGTCTCACCTGGTCTTTGTGCTGCTCTGCATTGCGCCTCTCATCATCCACCTGCAGGATGACCTCTTTCAGCTTCTTCTCTGTGCGTCTCACCAATTTGTTGGCATTCTGCCTCTCCCTGAATGAAGAGCACCGCGTTAGTCGGCCCAAAACAGCATCACATACTGTGGTAACAGCTGTATTAGAGTCAAGTCAGACAAACATAATTGAGGGACTCGCAAACCTATATGTTGCGTCTCATAACTTTTACCTGGTCTCCATGTCCAGCTGTTCCTCCAGCTGAGCGATTTTGGCCTCTAGAGCAGCCATGTTGGCCTTGTACTTAGATTTGACTGTTCCTTCCAGCTCCTGCAGCTTCAGTTTCAGCTCCTTGTTCTGGCGCTCCAGCTGGGCACGAACCCCCTCAACACGCTGAGCGGCGCTGCGCTCTGCTGTCAGCTCCACGTTCATCTGGTCAGTCTAAGAAAACATGAGAGTGTGATCATTATTTGTGGTATGCAGGTTGTTGGACTGAATGAGGACATGTTCAACTACAGAAGAAGGAACCAGACGTATGTGCCAAGATGGACAGGGTGTCCACAAAGTCATTTTGCAATTCACAAAATTTATAACAAAAGCAATTGATGAGATATCGGATTTGTTCTATGTACTTGGTGGTTTTAAAGTTGGTGTGGGATCGTATTCAATCAAATCATCGGCCTATTTTTCATAAACAAGTGATAAATTACTATAAATGTTTACCTTGACCCTTTGACTGAATGTCACCACAACTGGATGACCTTCAAATAACCATCATCTTCCAAGTAGATGGTGCACCACCTTTATCAGGGGCTGCATGTTGGTGGGTTCCAAAAATCAAACATTTCCAGATCAGTGGATTGGAATTTAGAGTGAATTCCCAGTCCTTGTTCACCAGATATCACTGCTCTGAATTTATTTCTATGGGGTTATGTTAAATATATGCAAGTATCAGCAAATCTAATTGAATGCTTTTTAATGTCACAAATCTAATGCCCATGTTGAACTGCAGAAACAGTTTTTATTAATACTTTTCTGAGCGTTTACTGTCGACAGGCTTTAACCAGGTTCTGAATAGTTCCTCCTCCGATCACTTCTACTGAAACTTGCATTTTTCTCCATTTTTCCCACATTTTCTAATATTCCCTCTGTTCTTTCACCACGGCATGAGCACGTTGCATTCCAAGCATCCGGTGTTGTGACTTTGTGTCAAAAATAGCCAATTAAAGGGTTCGGCCTAGCAATCCCCACACTGTACTTCCGATCAAAATTATTAAATGTTTATAAACCCAAAGTAAGTCATGAATAACAATACTCTTTTTCCATAAAGTGTATATTTTTTTAATGGACATAGAATTTCATGCTTTTAAATGCCATTTAAGGCCTTCATTTTCACAAAATCTAATCAATGACGTTTATTGCTTTTTAATGATCTGCAGAAACCCCTGATATTATGTATTAAACAAAGATATTACATTAGTGATTATATTAGATACATTAGTGACCTGAACCATTGATGAGACCATGCTACAGTTAAAATGACAAGAAATTCAGTTCCACCTTGATGCGCAACTAATACTGTCCATATAGAAGTGTATGAAATGAGGCAAAAAACTTTAATATCTACTTTTCATTTTGTAATAATTTCCACAGATTTGTCTACTCATTTGCTTTTGTAAGAAATTTGTTAAACTGTAATGTCACTTCATGGACACCCTGTATATGATTTAACTCCACATGTAAGGTCACACTACCGTTAATAGCTCAAACTTTGGGCTGATCAAGTACCGTATTGGCCTGAATATAAGACGGTGTTTTTTTTTGCATTGAAATAAGACTGAAAAATGGGGGTCGTCTTACATTCGGGGTCTACACATTCACAACACTAGATGGCGCCAGATATCTTTAAAGCGAATGCTGAACTGAATTTCCTTACTCAAGATTTGTTTCCAGACTACAGTTACAGTTAGACTTCACTTTGATGGTTAATGCAGTTATTGTAATTTTGTTGTTTCATCACAGTAGATTGGTTTATTTACATTTCAAAAACGCCGTTCATTTACAAATGTGATCGCACTTTAGTTTACATATTTAAATGTTCAGATATTAAGATGTGAGACAGTTTTTGCATGATTTTAATGAGCCAAAATAACATGCTTTTTCCTCTCAAATATATTGTTATAATCATTTGTTTCAGATGTACTGTAATTATTTTCTGTATAAAAATTAAAAATTTGGTGTTGAAAAAGTCTTTTTTCAAACTTGAGTCTTGAAAAAGAGGGGGTCGTCTTATAATCAGGGTCGTCTTATATTCGGGCTGTAAGTGTACATACCTGCAGCATTGCTTTCTTGAACCGGTCATTGACCAGCTCGGTGTTGCACTGCTCCTCTTCCAGTTCTTCCTCCAGCTGAGCAATACGAGCCTCCAGCCGTCTCCTCTCCTCTGCAGCCTGAGCGCTGGAGAAGGGAGAGAAGATGTAAGAGTGGATGAATTCCAAGGAAACGTACACAACTCAAAATAGTGTCGTTTTACTAATACAAGTAAATCTTACTTCTTCGTTGCCTGGCTATTAATCTCCTCCTGTAGCTCATCTCTCTCCTGTTGGGCCTGTCTTTTCACTCTCTCTGCACCTGCCAGCTCCTGTACAAAGACATATGAAGAAAGTGTTTAACTTCAGCTAGATCTTAGCTCTTTATTTTTTTATTTTATTTTTTTAATAATTCAGCAAATAAAAATGAGAGCTTTACTTCAAAATAGATAAGGAATATAGGAGGAGAATAAAAAAAGTGAAGGACTCTGACCTCCTGCATCTGGATCATGTCAGCCTCCATGCCCTTCAGCTTCTTCTCAGACTCTTTGCTCTGAGCTAGGATCTCCTCTCTGGACATGCGGGTGTCCTCCAGTTCCCTGATGAGATCTTTCATTTGGGCCTGAGATTTTGAAAAACAGAAAAAAAACAACACATTATTTCCAATTAGTCCCAATGCGGAAAAAAAACAAAAACAAACCTAAATATGCTTGCCCCGTTTCCATTCACCATCTCTAACCAATTCAAGTATCTTGGTGTCAACATCAAACAAGAGATCTCTGGACTTTTTAAGCAGAATTTCATTAGCCTTTACCAAGGGACTGAGCAATGCTTTCGAAAGTGGATTGGCTCATTGGCTGGACGAATCAACATTAAAAATTTAGTTTGTACCAAAATTCTTATTTCTATTCCGACGTATTCCCATTTAAATAAAAAAAACTTCAATAAACTAGACTCAGACTAGTTTAAAATTTAGAAATCCTTATGAAAAATGCCTTAAACATGTTTATTACAATGAGGGAAAAGTCTTGGAAGGACACAAAGACTTATGCAAAGTTAAAATGTCAGTGGAAAATTTCATAGAACATTTAGCTCAATTTATGAAAAGTGAAATCTACAAAATCATTTGATCATTAAAACAATTAGTTTTTTTAAAGGAAATGTGATTTTTTTTTTAAGAGCATAATAAATATGCATACATTTATACAGTTGGGATGTATCATTGTTTCAGATAACTGTATGTGACCATTAGATTCATAGATAAACTGACCTGCAGTTTCTTCAGCTGTTTCAGGGCCTCATCGCGGTTCTTGTTGGCTGTGTCGATGCCCGCCTCCAGCTCCTTCAGGTCCAGCTCCATCTTCTTGCGTGAAGCCACTGCGGCAGACCGCTGTTTCCTCTCATCCTCGAGCTCCATTTCCATCTCCCTGACCTGAAGGGCACATATTCAATTCCTATGATGCTTTGGTCCTTGAATCAGTGTTACCATTCAAACCCTTAGAATTATTCCATGTTAATATTAAAAACTTTTCCAATTACTCAATAATATACTAGATTTTTATACCTGTTTGACAAGTGCCCTCTTCTTCTCCTCGCCCATCTCGTCACGTCCGGCCAGGTCTCTCTCGTACTGGGCTTTCATGGCCTGCATGTTGACCTCCAGACGCAGTTTGGCGTCCTCTGTGGCCTGCAGCTCATCCTCCAGCTCCTCCAGCTGGGTCTTCATCTCCTCCAGCTGCTGCTCCATGGCACGCTTGCCCTTCTCCAGCTCATGGACCTGCGTGAAAGAAAATAGGGTCAATGACGACAAGAGGACAACAGGAAGATCTGAAACCAACGGGATAGAGTGAAAAAGAGTCTTACATTCTTTCCAACGTCATCCTTGGAAGAAACCAGGTCCTCCATTTCAGCACGCAGCAGCTTGTTGTTGCGGTCCAGTTCATCCTTGATGTCCATCAGAGATTCCAGCTCACGGGTTAAAGCCAGAGCCCGGGTCTCCTTCTCACGAGCCTCAGCTTCAGCCCGGTCACGCTCTTCTGCGTAGCGTGCAGAGATGTTTTTCTCCTCCGCCAGCATCTACAGGATAGCAGCAATTTAAGTTTGTGAATCCAATACAAATAGACTAACAGATGAAAATTAATAGACTGTTTTGATGTTGGTAAACGTATTTTGTGGGCGGGGCCTAACTGGTGGCAGAATGACAGTTGCGGTGTCAACAGTAGAGGGAAGTCAGGGTCAGAAGTGCAAAAATCAGGAGAGAACCAGAGTAATGGAAGGTACAGAGGCCTTCTCCAATTATTTTCATGGTCTGTCAATGAGAAACAAGGTGCCTGACAAAGATAAGTTGGCCAATAGCAGTGGGGTGAGGTTTCCTGATTCATACTCGCTGTTGGCTCAGTGGGTCAGACAACAAAATGGCCAAAACAACAGTGACCAAACATTTTTATGTCTTGTTGAAAAACCCAGTGTTTACACAAAAGAAAAGCTCAAGGCATACAAATCCCTTGATGCCTATAACTTTGTTGCAGTGGACATTTAAAGGGTAAGGATGTCGTGGTAAATGGCACAATTCATGGGAGAGAAAATCACTTTTTACTAGTGAACGTCCAGTTTGACCCTTCAGTGTAGGAGCACAAAGAACACACAACAGGTTGTAATATAGAACAAACTTTGTGCTTTACAGTCAGATCCAAGATATTGAATACTGATATTTGTGTGATGGTTTCCGTGTGTTGAGGACCAATGTCCTGCCTAGTCAGCGACAAGGACATAAAACAGTTTTACAAGACGTGGCCAATCATTGACAAGTCAACCAACTACATACTGAAGGCCAACTGCACTTGCATGGCAGGGAAAGTGTTGTCTAATGTACATACTGATATGAAATAGGCACTGCAGAGCTGAGAATTCCAGATGATTTCATCAGTCCAATCTGTCCATTTAATGGCTTATAACTATAAACGTCTATGGTTTGCCTCAAAGGGGTGTCTTTACCAACGATATTCAGTAAAAGTGTAGGTTGCTTTTTTTTGGTAGCATTTTTATTCTGACAACCTACAGCACTACAAAACATTTTTCCTCCTTTTTGTTCCCTATTCTCTCAATCTAATATGTTGGTATAGTGTTTTTCTGCCACCAGATTATATGTACAACTGTGGTCACGTAGACCATGTGGTGACTTTAAACTAGTCTATACTAACCCGTTAACTCTGAAATAATGTGTGATTATATAAGCTCACCTGGTCAAACTTCTTCTGCTTCTTCTCCAGGTTGGACACTATCTGTCTGAGGTGGTCCTGGTCCACCAACAGGTCGTCCAGCTCTTGCTGGATGCGTGTCTTGGTTTTGTCCAATTTCTCATAGGCGGCACATTTCTCCTCCAGACGCTGGTTTGTTGACTCAAGGTCCCTCTGGAATCTCTTCTTTCCCTCCTCAGCTGACTCCAGACAACCAGCATCCTGTTCTAGCTTCTTCTTCAATTCAGCAAGCTGTGTGGACAGAAGTAGTGATGAGCATCCGACACTGATGATATTCTATTCGATACGCAGGGTTCCTACACATTTGAAATTTCAAAACTCCACTCTTTTTCCAGGTGTCTTGGGGGGGGGGGGGGGGTGTCTTTATATTTGGGATTTATGAGCCAGTTGTCCACAAGA
>JAPSES010000069.1:14984290-15004301 GCA_029822895.1 Maxillicosta whitleyi | reverse complement strand
CTCCCCCAAGAAGTGGTCTATCTACAGCCCCTGGAGCCACTCTACCCAGCCAAAGCCTAGATCTGAGGGAGGGAACAAAAGGCTGTGTTGATATGACCGGGTCACGTCATCGAGTCAAAGACACCAAATTGCTCCCAGCCCAGGCCACTGGGGATAAATAACATTAATTATGGGGCAGTTACAACACCATTTACATTCCATGTTTGACTATGCCAAGACTGGACACCGAAGCCCCCTCCCCTCCATTTTCTGGTTTGTTCTTCAAATCCCCATACGCAGGATTGCATTGTTCCCTGACGTTTCCTGTTTACGAGATAACTCTAAACATGACGAGAGAAAGACAAGAGAGAAAATGGAGCAAACAAGAGTAAAAGGAGGCTAAAAGGAAAACAAACTTGCATACCACGTCTCTGTTAACAGATTGCTCACTTCTGTGCAGCAACTATTTTGCGCATAATGGCTCGTCTTAAACAATAGAGCTTAACGAGATAATCAGGAGGTTGGACATGGAGATAAATTGGTTTGGAGAATAGCCGGGGCAGATGCTTTTTCTATAGACCAGCTGCGCTTTCATTATGATTCAGAGGAAACTGGTTCAGATCATGACAAAAAAGGTACAAGTTCATATCAGGCACAGGCAAGAAAAGTGGCAGCAACACAATGATGCAGAAAAAGTCAAATATCACATTTTTCTTCATGCCCCGTTTCCAATATGTGGTAACGGCTTTACTGTTTTCCTGTGCTGTGTTTCCATTTACGTGGAATCAGTTCGACTCGTTACTCTGATATGGCGCGTTACTTCCGTGTTGTCTGCTCAGAATCGCCGAAAACTTCACTGTCTACTTCTGCATCTGATTTATGTAAATCGGTCACAGAGAAAACTGTCTGACCAATCAGTGTCTGCAGTGTCGTGATGTCCAACATTTTGGAACCTCAGCTGAGGCGGTACTAAAAAAACTAGTATCAGGTCCCAGATTCCAGGTCCTTTTTCGTAATGGGAAAGCTAAAGAGCCGAGTAGAGTCGAGTCATGTAGAGCCGGTACCATGGAGTGGGAACGCAGCATTAATGTACCTTTAACGTTCCCTCTAATAGGTTTTGTTTAAATTGTAATGAGAGAAACATTTGGGGAAATAAAGTGGACTAAAATTAGCTCCATTTATTCTGCCTCATTAACTTCTGCAATCATACATCTAGTCCTGGTGCAATCATTATGCCATCATCTGATTGTGATAATTTTGCAAAATCATAAGAGTTTTCAGTTCATAAGTTTCCATTTACTTAAAAAAAAAACAAAAAAAAAACAGATGAATGAAACAAAAATCTATCAATTCAAATGTGCATCATGAGGCTAGTGAATACTTGTATCCACTGCAGAAAGAATTTGTCATCGGTTTTTGTCACATTTACATTCTGAGAGCAGCCGCAATAATATATTAAATATAATATAAATAAATATTGAGGTTTTGTTGCGAAGTCATAGATCTACAATACATGGCAAATTAACTTGCGCTACTGTTTTGATTGGATGCCGAACAGCAGCAAATCCACACTGTTGAACTTAGGAAAAGTAGCTATGTGCAAAACTTAAAAAAATTACAATGGGACAGATTATCGATAAAAAAAAAAAAAAAAAAAAATCACTGACATGTGAATCCTAATTAAATTGAAAAGCTAGTGAATAATCTTATTTCTGGAAACCTGATGAAATGTCATATTTCCATCACTTTGTTCACTTGTTTTGGTTTGACTGCTTTTCTTTTACTCAGCTTTTTGTGCTCTACTATGATTACATTATTTTTTTTGCAATAGTGCCAATAACTCCTGCTCAGTGTTTATGTCGTAATTTTGGACAGAACACACTTCATTAAGTATGTTATCATTTTTAGCGGGTTTTTTTTTTTACATACATTTGATTTTGAATAAGCACTGTATACATTATTTGTACTTAAAAATAACATTTAAAACAAAAAAAAAAATCTAAAAGCATCATTACAGTGGGGGGGAAAAAACGGAAAAACTTTGGATATTACTGCAGAGATGAGTACAGAATTTATTCACAGCCACAGCCGGATGATCACACACGTCCATACTCACGTATATAAGTCCAGAGTAGTATCTCTCCTTCAGGTTGTGCAGCACAGAGGCTTCATTCAGACAGGTCAGCTCGGCCATGTCCTCAACCTTGCTGAACTTTGGTGGATTCATCTTCTGGATGTCATCCTTGTTCACCCGGACCTTCTTACCAGAGTCCACCAGCTCAACCACGCACTCATCGCCGCGCTCTTCCTTTACAGAGCCAGGCTCGAAGCCCAGGCGCTCTGAGGGGATCCATACCAGCTTCTTGGTGGCCCAGTCGGCCTGTGCCAGAGGGTTGTTGACCAGGTTACGGTCCGCATACAGGAACCTGTCTGCTTCTGATGACATGGCAGCTGAGGAGAAAACGAGAAAAAGAACGTTGGTTCTGGTTAGGCAAGTTCACAAATGGATGGAAATCAAAGCCTCCGTCTAATTCACTGAAGCCTTGCAACTACAAACTGGTTCGTTTTTGTTAGAATCCTAGTGTTTGTTCTGTGTATCATTACATGCCTTCAATTATGTTTAAAAACAAGCAAACTGCTCCGTCCCATAAAACACAACCAGACGTTTGGTTTCTGTCCATCTCACACATGCAATCTGTGAAGAAGGCAAAGGTCACCACTGATGTGATGTGCAACAGAAAGTCTGCTCGTGTCAGTTCAGATCATCATAAAACAACAATTTCAAATGAGGCCCCCTGCTGTGAACACTAGATCACTTTCCCAACTGCCAGACCATCCCAGATGACACGGGAAGACAGAGACTGGAGCTGTCAGCAGAGTGAGCCTGACCATGTCCATCAGGCATATCCAGTATGTGTTTGGATGTTTAGATGGTCGGTGAGGGAGCAGGTCACTGCTGCCTGTTCAGAGGGAGGAGGGAATGATGCAGACACAGATGGGAAGATCTGCATGACTCGTGGCCCTTATCGACAGGCAGTCCCAGGAACTAAATCCAACAGCTAAAACCAGGAATCAAGTGTTCTTTTTGTACATTTCAGTCTTCAGATTTCTACTACATAGATAAAATGATAATCAAACAGGAAGCAAGTTATTTTTACATTGTATAAGTGTCATTATGTTGTTCCTTGTAATTAACTGAAATATTATGCGTCAGTGTCTCTTGTATAAGTATTACACATTTTATTTTGTATGTTTCTGTATTATGTTAAAGAATGTTTGGATAACTGGAGTTTAGATTTACATATAGAGTTAAATAATTGGCTGTTAAGGAACAACCATGGAGTTTGTAGTAGTACCACACCCCAGCTAAAACAGGCCTTTAGAACAGAGTACCTGTCATTTTGAAAAAGGCCTTAGTTTAAGTTGTGTGCCCTTTTTAGGTTTAGAGTTCAAAAAGCATAATGTGATGCAATGCTAATTTTTTATTTAATCTTTCAGTTTGTTTCGATAAGTGCAGAGGTACTTTTAGGTAGCTTTCGCAACAGAGCTGTTTGGTTCTCATTAAACTGACCAGAGTTAGTCTTCCTTTACATAGTCTGGCAAAATTTGTAAACGTGTATACTTTAATGAAAACATGAGTGATCAGGCATAACTATTTTATTTTAAATTGGAATACAAATTAAACTATGACGCATCTACAAAGGCACAATCCAGGGCTCCCGCTAAATGAAAATGATTGTGGCGCAGCACCATGCCAAAATAAAACCCAACATGCCTACAGAATTATGATGCAAATTATATTGCATGAATGGATCCTTATGAACAAAGTCTATATTTGCGCATATTTACAGACCGTAAGAGTGTGAAACTGTACTGCAAATAACTTTAGTTTGATAGGGAGATAAAAAAAAAGGGTGTGAAAAATGTACCCAAGCAAGAATAATTATAACAAATATTTTTGCTCAAGCCTGTGAAAATGACAATAAATGTTAATGTCAACATTAATAATGCAATGTTAGCAACAGTAAAATTTAACAATGTTGGAAAGTTTCGCCTTCACATGTTTCAGATGTTAGTTGTGCTTCGAAAAACAGAATGAAAGTCAGGTAGTTTTCTGTAATGACTCAGTCCTGGTTGCATTTTCAGATGAGTGAGCCAAAATGAAAGCAGAGGAAGAAACCCAAGGGAGAGAGTCAGGTGACATAAGGTAATGAGAGGTTCAGTGTACTGTATTTATCATGACTTTATGGACTCACATGATAATGAGCATCATGGGGGGGGAGGGGCTTAAAAAACCTGGAGGAAACCATGCAATCATTAAAGCAGTCTGTAGGTTCTCATTCGGTTCTTCTTGGTAGTTCTTTTCTGTTCAACTGGACTAGTTTAGCTCTTTCGAAAACATTTTGGCTTTCACCCAAGAGACTTATTCAGTTCTGAACTAAAGAACAACTGAAGAAAAAAATCATTGAAGTAGAGTATGACTTTCATCATAAATGTTTTGTTAAAGCCCAAGTGATAGCCAAATTATTACTAATCCAGAAGTCCTTCCGTGCTTACGGACCTAAACCACTACCCTCAAGGTGAACAACTTCAAAGTCCATTTGATTACCACAACTGAAAATACATAAAATACAAGCATAAATGGTGCACAAGCTGTCCTTGTTGCAACATGCCTCTCAATGTTCATAAATAATATTCTGGTGAAAGGGGGTGCGGTTTAACCCACATAGAAAGTGACTGGACTCGTATTACCAGTATTGAATAGAGTGAAAACACACTGCACACTCCTCACTTGTGTAGACTCCAGTGCTTTAACTGACATGGCACTCCAGACTTTACAGTCTCAATTATCATTCCAACACAGCAGGACCGTGACACCATTCCCCCCCCCACTACAGCCTGGGTCAGTCACCTTTCAAGGTTCCTCCACTCCTAAGGGAAAACTGAGTTTCTGAAGGCGATCCAAGCTCGTTTGCATATGCTGTATTTCTCATATGCAAACACTATGAAAATCACAGCTGAGGTCAGATTTGGCTTATTACACTTCATATGCTTGGATGTGTTTTATATCCATGGGAATCATTGCAATGTGGACTGATGAGACCTGGTACCATTGCCAAATTCTCAAGCTCAATATTATAAACCACAAACATCACAATTCCCAGGATTAAGGATACATTTTATTCAACATTGAAACCACTGTTCATAAATGGAACTTTTTACAGTCACTTCAAGGTCCATAAGTGCATTTAAAACTATGGCAGACATCTTTCAGAAGTTACTCACAAGGTACTAAGATACCTGAGGTAGGGGGAGCAATAAAGTAGTATTTATCACAATATAATTTTTGATCCGTCATAATATATTCTACATTTATATTACATTTTCTCGTTTGGGTTCATTTTGTATTTCACTTGTAGCGTCACTTCATCCATATTAAACTAAAGTTAAACGGTGAATATTTTGATCTTGAGCATTTATAATAATTTCAAATTTGGAAGAGCTTAAAACTCAAAATATATACCGTGTTTTCCAGACAATAAGCTGCTACGTTTTCCCCGCATTTTGAATCCTGCGGTCTATAATACGATGCAGCTAATCTGTAGGTTTTTTACGGGCTAACAGCCTCCAGGGGGCACTCTTTGCAGGAAGCACAAAAGCGCGGCAGACAGGTACAAGACGTGATGCGCCGAGGAAGATGCTAGTTTAACTCAAGCTTAACTCATTCACACACTATCATCATGGAAAACACATGAAGCAATGCATTTGACACATCTTTTAAGTTAAATACAATCAGTCTGGATGTTCAAGAAGGAAACCGAGACTTTTATTTTTAAACCAGCCATTTTGTTGTTGTGTTACTCCCATGTTACAGGCACGGTTTAGAAAAAAGCAGTTAAGGTATGTAAATAAATATTTTAAAAATCTTTCTGTTTACCATCTTTCTGTGCAAATGTCATATTACAACATGGACACTTGTGGCTTAGAATCAGCTGTGGGATATACATGTAAAAATATTTTTTTCTTTTAAAATTTGGTGGGTGTGGATTATAATTAGGTGCACTTTATAGTCTGGAAAACAGTATATTTTTGGATCCGTTTCATTTCCCTATAAATGAAATGCATTTGTCTCGTGAATAATTTGTCATTTTTATGATTGTTATTATTAATTTGTATTTTGAAAATAACAAACACCTGATTTCGGCAACTGTTTATCACTGGAAAGAACTAATAATTGGACATTTATTGTGATGACAAATTTTTGGACTTATTGCTAAGCCCAGCTTTAAAATGCCTACTCCTAATAGTAGTTGAAGATTTTGTACAAAATTCTAGCAACTACAAGGATCTTGTAAAGACTAAGTATGGTATTCCTCAGCTGTACTAAGAAAAGGTCAGACACTTGAGAGTGTTTAGAAAGAGACAAGAGTCTGTGTTGCTGAATTTAACAGGGTTGTGTCTGTTCCAGTACATTAACCCTGATCTGTGAGAAAGAAAGCAGAGGCGTGCCATTCTTCTCATGACCCCTTCCTCCCCTCCATCATCTATCAACTTTCTGTCAGCTTGTGCTAGAGCTCATGTCCATTACTGCTTGCAGACCCAACTCTGGTCCAACGGACCCCATCCTGTACGGAACGTGGGGCAAATTAGTCCTGCTATACCTCACAGCTTGCTGCCTGCTCCCACCCATGCCTTTAGTCGCTCTCTCTCCCCTCTCCAGAAACCTAACACCCCCTGCCCTTCTGTTTATCCAGTCTTTTCAGGGTCACATTCCTCCCATACTCACCCTTTATCAGGGAGAGACAGCAAGCAAAGGAATTCCACAAATTTCTGTCCTTTATCCACTATGCCTCCCCCCTTTACATCTTACACAGACCTGTTCTGCAGCCTTCCTTCCTGTTGTTGCCTCCCTCTTATTCCCATCACATCAGCAGGTCATGTGTCTCCAGGGGTTTCATCACTCAGGGAAGATCAGCATCACTTTGCCTGAGCAGCACACCCATGTCTGCAGAGATCAAAATTACCTAAAGGCTTTCAGCGTGCGCTCCATGGCTCTTTAAAAATGTACTTGATCATTACGTGCTCCAAAACTTGTGGATCAGTTGGCCCCATGGCGGGATGAATATGAGCCATGATCAGTTATAATCCCTGATGCTTTAGTGTTTGGCAAAAACAAGAAGTGAAAGCTGAATGCACCCAAACCTCTGGGCATGTTTTAGCTAGCTGGGTTTTACCATTATACTCCAGGTGAAGGAAGACAAACTAACAAAAGTTTTAAATATAAACAAAGCCATTTCAAGTTACTGTATTTTCCAGGCTATAAGATGCACCTGAATATTAGCTGCACCAGACAACATGAGATATTTATTCAGAAAGATGGTAACCAGAATGATGATTTAAATATTTATTTACATACCTTCACTGGTCATTTCCAAACAGTGCCTGTAACATGTCAGTAAAACAGAAAAGTCATCGATTGCCATCTCCATTTTCCTCCTGCTCATTGAAACTACTGAAGCCCTCTTCTTCAGTGTATACGCATTTCTTCATGCGTTTTCCATGATGAGGGTTTGTGAATGAGTTAAGCTTAAAACTAGCATGTTCCTCTATGCATCACCTCTTCCACCTGTCTGTCTTGCTTTTGTGCTTCCTGCTAAGATCGGCCCCTGCAGGCCATTACCATGTAAATAAATCTATTCTTGAGTCGCATTATTGTATAAGCTGCAGGGTTCAAAGCGAGAAAAAAGCAGAGGCTTATAGTCTGAAAGTACGGTAATACTTCTGACAATATGCAGTGGTCTGTAAACATAATGACAATTTGTAAGAGGCATGTATAGACTGGTGTATTTATAAGTAATTTGCATATCAAACAAGACATTTGATATCCTAATTTTCAAGCCAGTCATCCAATGCCAGATAAGCTCAGTACAGTCCTACCAAAACCTACAATATTTTTGAGAAAAATACTGTCATTCCTATAAGCCTGTTCTGGATCAAATGTAGGCCTACATTAAAAAGTACATTGATGGAAGCATGGGTACTGACAACAGAAAAAAAGAAGCAAAAATCAAGTATGTTGATGTCTGCCACAGTCCAACTCATATTCTTGACACCGTTAAATCAGTGACACACTTTTAACTCCCCACTACCTCTCTCGAGAGTGGCACGAGGGCTAAAATTACTCCAACGACTATTCTAGTTTGACAAGTGCTGCTCTACATCGAATAAAGAAAGAACTTCCATTTTAGACAGTTCCCTGTGGAAGATGACTGATATGGAAATAATGGATGTTGATTTGACATTGAGGTAAAAACAGTATACATGCAACACTGCCTCCCCCGCCCCACCTCAAGTTCATGGCTCAGGTTCCTGCTGCCTCCCTGCCAAGTCCTCCATAATCCTCTAAGAATCTCTCTGACTGTCACTTTGAAACACCGTTCAGCAAACATTCACCATCTACTCTGTTGAGACCCATTTACAATGAGATTAGGTGATCTTATTACAAAACCACGGATTACAGATTAATCATATACTTGGTAGTAGGTGATGCATCAAGTCATCCTTTGAAAAACTCCTAAAATATTTAATGAAACCTGACATACAATTAAAGGATTATTCTAAAAAAGAATCACAGGAGGCAACAGTATCCAGTTAAAAAGTGGCCTACATTAAAGAAGAGGAGGAACCATTAAATAAATAACACAAGGAAGGAAGAATCCAGTTTTAGAAACCAGCCTCATCACACAGACCAGAGTGTGGTTACAAACAGAGGAAGTGAAGCTGTAGCCAGGAATCTGAAAGGGGTGGAGGAGGAGGAATGAGGCAAGAGAAGGAAAATGGAGGAGCTACACAGGGACCTTTCAATCCTGGTTGTTTAGAAAGCAGGTCAACCTTAGTCTGTAAAAACCCAAGGTTGTCCATCCATCCGTCAGACTCCCTCTCATTCCATTCCACCTCAGCGACTTTCCCCGAGTTACTGTAAAACCCAGGAATCGTGACGACTTCTTCAAACGCATGACCATGTACAGTCAAATGTGTGCATCTCATTTCCGGCTTCAGCTAACCACAAACCAGCTGTGCTGCCCTGATGGCCCCATTGGCATGAACAGTAATAGAACCGTTAGGCCAGTAACATTTGTACTGCCTCCAACTGCATCCCATAATATGTCAACTAGTCCAGGATGCGCCAAATCTGCAACTCCTCAGCTGTCCTCCTCAAGCTGTGGATATTGTTTTGCACTAGTATCCCACTGGCTTTGGCTATTAATTGTTCCAAAAACTGTATTTTTCTGTCGTAACAGACCTGTTACTATGAACCCCAAACACTGTCCAATGATCTACAGACACTTATAACTCACGCTGTGCCCATCAGGAACCAAAAGTTACTGAGTCAGTGAAAATCGATTCAGCGTTTCTTCTGGTAATGTTTTGCCATGGCGCACCGCTGCGTCAAAATCCTTGCCGCCACACCATACTTTTGATATAAAAAATAATAACCATCACATTAGACTTATTATACATATGCATTATAGGCCTACTGTTTTCAATAAGAGGCAGTGTGCTCTCTGTGCCACTGTACAATTTTTACCCCCTAAGAATTGCCACATACTCCAAACCATCAGGCATGCACAACCGCATTCTTTTTGTGTAAAAATTCGGTAATGAAACCTGTCCCTGAATTTACCCTGTTGATTTATTATTTACTATGCTAAATTTCAACTTATTTGCATATTCTAAACTATGCAGTTAATGGGGGTAAAAATAATATGGATGTAAAACCAGCACACCGTATGCTGTACCAAGCTAAACCATGTATGAAATGTGCCATTAATATGCCATTAATCCACGTGCAAAAACACCAGAAGAACAAATTAATATGAGGGTAAAAACTGTATGCAACACTGCACCTTTCTGAGGTACCATAACATCAGCATCGAAGGTTTAATTTCCTATACTGAACGACTGCTGCAACAAAAAGGTGAGCATTTCAAATAAAATTAGCGTAGTGTTAATCTGTGGATTGGACAGTAATGGGTCAGCCACCACCAACAGAATTTATGTACAAGAGATCTCTGAACCAGACCTGTGCACTGTATCATTGATCATATCAATGACTCAATAATCAATACTATTTTTGTGATGAAATGTTATCAAGTTATGAAATGCTTAAAAGAAAGTGACCAACCCAGACTGCCCACTCCCATGACACATCAAGAGATTAATTCCACAAGAAACACTGAATGCATTACAGCCTCATGCATCATCTACTCTCATCTCCAGCTCTATGCTTTTTCTGAAAGTTAGAAGGGTGGTGCAGGGAGAAGAAATGGGGAGGAAAGAGGAAATGACAAACCAAGAAAACTATTTTGCCATTTGTGGAACTTGTTGTGCTGAGCCCTTTCAAGGAGGAGAAGGTGGTGCATTTTCTTGAGCGCCTGCTGAGTGGCTCTGAGCACTGAGAAGTAAATTAGGGCCTAGATGGAAAATAACCACACTGCATGACAGATCCACATCACTTTCCACACTACTTTTCACATTCCTGCCCAGACCTAGATCCAGTTGCACTTTTAAGTGTTGAGCCAGGCAATGCCATCTACCATTACCAATGACAGACCTCTACAAGGACCTCTTAAAAAGGTCTGTGCATTATTTAGTGGCATCTCACAATGAGATTGTAGATTTCACCCAACTGAATACACCCCTGGCCTACCCCCTCCCCTAGAGTGGTCACTAAAAAAGTAAAGTGAAAGCCTTGATTACAGCCAGCATTCATTTGGGTTTGTCCAGTCTTGGGTTTTTTGTCAAGATGATAATGACTCAAAGTCTGAAGAAACATAAACCACTTTTACACAGATCCTGGAAAAAAGGCAAGATGGTGATCCCATGTTTTTGCCACTATTGATCAATTTACACAGCCACCAAGCATAAAGGTATCCAATGATCTCTTGAAGCAACAATGGAGGACAGAGCCCCAAATGTTAGTATGGCTAGAGTCCTTCATCCGAAATAACAACAGTTCATTAAAGTCTGCTTCTCCCCAGTTAGACATCTTTTTGGTCACATTGATATGTTTATTTACTGCACATGGCCCCTGCTCATTTTTTAATATCCTCAGCGCGCGCGGGGGGGGGGCACAACATGTCATCAAAATGCCACACCTCTGTTTTCAGGAAAGATGTTCCTTTTACATAAGTGTTGCGGAATCATGATTCCACCTTTATCTAAGCTGCAGTATCTCCAGAGGTAGTACAGAGCCATGACAGGTGGGACCAAATGATCCTAACACTTCGTTTACAGACTTCATTCTGGACTGAAGGTGAAATATTCCTGGAACAGAACTGCTGTGCAACAGGGCCATGGTAAACTTCATGGAGAAAACTCACTCCCTTTCTACTCACTGAGCCTTCAAGATAAGTCAAATGGTTTCCTGTATACCCTTGGTTATTTCTGACGCTGTGCATTGCTAGTCTGATAAGCACATCATTAGGGTCAAAGAACACATTTCATGTTTTACATTCAACTAATGAACTTCAATTACACCATTAAATGAACAACTGACTGGTTATTTGACAAACTACAGCAGATATTACACACAATACCAGTTAGCCCTTTCACTAAATTCTTTCAGACTGTATCAACCAGTAGATAAATAGACAGGTGGTTACGTAAGCTTTTCAGCAGATGCTGAAAGAATGCAGAAGGGAGTTAAGATACACATTTGTTTGCCAGGAATATTTCTTTAGAATACAGCGAAATGTGCGCTGGCATTGGTTGGCCATCATTTATAATAAAAGCTGTAATTCTACGTACTGCTATGTTCTTGTACAATTAAATCACCAGACAGCACCTGCTCATGCTTCATTGTCCTGGATTATTTTATGGGTCTTCAACCTTATCTTTACTGAGGACACTCCTTTGAATGTGAAAGCAACCCACTCAGACAAAGCACACTGGATTCATTCTCAAATAATGTATCTGACAGATCATATGGCAGTTGAACTCAAGTTATCAGGTACATTTGGAGTGACTTCAGATTAAAATGTCGCATGGAAGTCAAAACAGATATGAGTTTCAAAGGTCACTGTAAGAAAGTGGGTTTAAAGTGCCAGTGGTGACATTTGTTGAGCAATTTCCCAAGTATTACCCATTGCTATATCGTCAGATACCAGGTGCGCAGTTCACACACACACACACACACACACACAGCCTCCAACAACCTATTTTATACTTCACAGCAAAAATAAGTCTCCAAACCCCAGTTAAAATGCATGGCCAAGAGAGTGTTGAAAAGATCTATGATAACTGCAGAACATTTATTAGAATCAGATGAAGGGAGGTGTGTGGCCAGATGTTCATTTCAGCTTAATCCAAGTGAACTGAAAGTTAGATCATTAAACTGGCATTCCAGAGCAGACAATACTAAGGGTACTTATCTCTGATCTAACATTACCTCATCATTTACAGCACAAAACAGAAAGTAGTTTTATCTGGTATCTACTACTCCAAAACCACCTACGACAAGAGTTGGATGGTGGTGGGGAAGTGTGTGTGTGTGTGTGGGGGGGGGGGTGTCAAAGTCTGTCAAGATTTGTACTAGCCCTTTTTGTGTGTCGCACAAGCCAGAGCACAGTCATTTCCTGGAATTGTCCTGTTCTATTGAAACCTTACAGGTGTGAGTTGTGAGGATGGAGGAAAGGATGGGGTGGTGGCAAAAAAACAAATACAAGCAGAGGAAAAGAAGCAGAAAAAAAAAAAAACAGACAAGGAACAGAGGTTATTAAAAAGGTCTGTTGACGAGAATGAGATGAGGAAATGTAAGGGCAGTAGTGAAAGGAAGCAGGAAACCCACACTAGACACTACTGCAAAATTATACTTTGAATGAGTCCTGTTGGTTCAACTAGTCCGACTGCTACAACTTAAAATCATGCAGTTTGTCAAGCACATGAAATGTTTGGGCAAAAACAGATGATAAAAAAGTAGCTGTTTGGAAAGGCTGGATTTAAGACTACATACTGAGAAATGGCATGATCAGCTCTGTCACGGTTAATGGAGAATCTTAACAATCTGCCTCTGACTGGAATGTTTTGCACACATGAATGAATCTCAGCTGACTAGGCCTCGTCGGAAACTAGGATGGGATGTGCTTGATACTTGACTGCCTTATCAATCACAGACAAAACAAGCTGAAGATGGAAATGCATGGTTGATGAATTGAGAAAGGAAATGTATGGTTAAATAATAATAAGGCAGTGACCAAGGATAGTTGTGAAAAACTTTTAATTCTGTGGATGTTTGTGACATTGTTGCAAATTAATTTTCCCTTAATAAACTAATATAATGAATTTGGTTCAGGTACTTTTACTTTGTTGTAGTTTTTCTGAACTCTTCCAACCTGTGTTATATGCATCTTGTTGATTCAAGATGAATGAAAGACACCCTATAAAAAGAACAACTGATGCCTTCATTTAAACTACTGAGGTCTCAACATTAAGGGTTTCCTATAGAGCAAATAAAACACCAAGTTAGACTAGCAAATGTAGGAACTCGATGCCTAATCAGGCATCACCTTGGGCTTCAGTTCTAGAAAAAACAAAAGATTGGTTCTGCTGCATTTCAATTATCCTGGGAAAAAGCCATGATGTTTTTAGGATGTAGGTGAACCTTCATTTTCCTGCATACTTTGTCTCAAGTTTCCGAAAAGTAAAAACACTGTAGTGCAATAACACGAGTTGTGGACAAACCCTCAAGGACATGACAGTTAACTTTATTTGATAACCACCAATAAAACTATTTGTATAGGGTGACGTAAAACCTAATATCTTACTAGTGGATTTCTGACCCACAGACCTGAGAGGGGGTGAGGGGAAAAAAAACAACTACAATCTACCAAACTGTGTCACACTGCTGTTTCCCTCTTGGAGTCCACTTTTACAACTACAGCAACAGGCCTGCAACTAATCTGCTGTCCTCCAATGAAATCTAGACATCCACAAGCATATTCAGTCAAACCACATCATTTTGAGAAGATTGAAAAGGTTCATACACTAGCTCCCAGGCCACATTTCAAGATATCTGGGTTTAATTTTGCCCAACCTTAAAGTACATAACTCTCCCAGAAGGCCTCCAGTATGGGCATTGCTGACACATGAATGATGGAATGTAATGATCTCTGCAGGGGGGGCCACAACAACACTTAACTAGTAGTAAGTGAGAAGAATTGGCCTCCAGAGATGTTGTGCAATAGATTACCAGAGTTTAATGCATGACTCAGATGCAACAACAGGATATGACATACCATAAGTCTCCTGATGTGACCCTTTATGGTTAGACTTGTACCAATACATCATATAGATAGGTCTAATATAGCTGCAGCACTGGTATAAATAGTCCCAGCTACAAGGACTACCCACACATTGTTTATATAGCAACTTTAACTGCAGTTTTCCCATTGTATGCATGACAATTAAAACACTATTTGTTGAACTCAAACCGGAGCTTAACAACTTTTTGGCATAAGACAACAGGACCCTGATGTGTGTTCCTGATTACTACAACTGTGTGTAAAAAAAAAAAAAAAAAAAAAAAAAAAAGGTGCTGGTCTCACTCACTTTGAGGTCTCTCACACATCCAGCAATAGGAAGCAGGTTTGAGTGGATGAGGGCCAGAGCAGTCAGCACTCCACAGACCAGTCTGACTTAAAGATTAGATCTTGCAAAAATCATTGCGAACACCGAGTCATGCAACTTGCCATACTCCAGACAAGGGTGTGTGAGCATACCAGAGACTATTTGTTCCACAGAGTGCAAACACAATGATGTGGCGTCCAACAGAACAAACACAAACTGCACTGACAAAGCTCAACACTTATGCAGAAGCACATTGACAAAGCAGAGCAAGATGAAAATTTTTAAAGATCAGAGCCAAGAAAAAGTGTGCCATTTTTTAAACCACTGCCACAGACTGGTGGGAATGAATAACTGTATCTCTAACATGTGCATTTATATAGGAGTGAATGTCTAACAGTTGACCAAAATTTCATGAGGGCCAAGTGGATTTTGCATGGAAATCTTTTGATTTTTACACTCTTGACCTCTAACTCATGTTAATTATGTTACTGCGTCCTTACCATCATACAATAATGTTTCAAATAGCAATTACTCATTTGTCTCAGAATAGAAAATTCATATAGTGAACACATTTTACACACATACTTTCCCACTCAAAAAAGTAGGTCAGGAATGTAGTTTAAGCCAATTTTCCCATACAGCTAAAAAAAAAAAAAAAAAAAAATTAGGGTCGTACAACTAATATTTATTTATTTTTCCCAAAAAGATACAATGTCATCAAATTACTTGAGGCAAATGGCATTATGAATAGCTGCAGTTTTCATCACATCCTATAACACTACCCATCTATACTCATCATCCCTAGAATATTACTTCCACCAAATTAATTAGACACCAACTTCTATATCTGCCTTGACCAAACTTAGGGTTGGGACCCACGATTGGTTAAAAAAACATGGGTTTTTATTGACAATAATGATTTAGAAGTTCAATTCACACGTGAAAATAAAAGGTTTAAAAACAAGTACAACATAGGCAACACGTCAAGTGAATTGACAGCAAGAAAGTCAGCCATGTGTTTGCTTTTATTAGCATTTCAACTGTTTGTTTCATGGGTCTGCTAGTTTGCTAACGGTGTTTCTACCTGTAGTGAAAATAAGAGTCACGAGTCTATCCGTGATTTTATTTTTTGCACTGGCAAACTGAACTATGTGGTAAGTCATGCATGGAGTTCTACATGTTGTGGTCAAAGTTTGTAAACCACTGATCTGCTTTGTACATATGTAAAAGGAAATTGTCCATAATGAAGGTGTCGCAGCTGTTGCGTGTCGGAGTTAATGAATTAAGTGGAGAAACTACAGCTCAGATGGGCTGATGATATGATTAAATGAGGCTGGGATTCAGGAGAACGCCGCGTTTTTTCCCCCTCGGTCCACCGGTGAACGAGTGACGTCATGCCGCCAGACAGACATATTACTGACCACACACAGCGTCTGCTCCGACCACCGCCGAAAAGTTCAGCCATCAACTAATAATACACTTCTCGGTGTCCACGAAAAGGACGGTGCACATGTCGCCTAAATTCCCTTTACTTTGATTTCCATCTCAGTTGCGTTCAAGGTCCTTGCGCCCCCCCGTTTTTTTTTTTTTTTTTAGTGCGACTCATTCAACCGAATCACTTCCTGGATCTACCGTAACTGCTTTTAGTTAGCTTCACGCCAGCTGCCGCAAAAACTTGACACACGGCGGACGCAAACGTTTCAATTAAAGTTGGAACAATAGTAGAAGTTTCAGGCCGCCGAAAAAGTTCGAAAGAACCCCAGTATAAATCAGTTCAGTCTGTTTCAGCAGCTCCACACACACACACTCCACTTTGCTCCACCCAACGCGGTTTACGGCTGAAGTTGTAGCCGTGAATTAGCACCGTAGTTTCCTGGTTCACTGCACTTGCTGGAGTGACGGGACATTGAATGAGGTGTGATAGCTTACACACACAGAGCATGGCAGCGATAAAATGTTGAAATTTTAGGGTTTTACCTGCTTTTTTGGGTGCAGGATGCCTTCGAGAGGATGGCTAACGACAACCGGGCGGTTCAGTCAGCGTCTCCGTGGGTCAAACGTCTTCTTCTTTTCGACAGCAGCTCCGCAGAGTTCAGCTAAACTACAGTGCTCCCGTCCTCCCTCTCTTTCTCCACTTCAGTCACTCTTTCTATCTTTTTTTTTTTTCCCTCTGCCCTCTTCCTTCGGCCCTCCCTCTTCCACTGACTGCTGACTGGTTCGCGTAATTTCAGTCAGTAAGCAGCAAGTCGGAGCCGGGGTGCGGTCCAGGCAGAGGCGGGTCTCCTCTCACATCTGCCCGCCTCTCGACCAATAGGAAAGGAGAATTTATAATGTGCACACTTTCGGCCAATCATATTCTCCTCAAAGCGAAGGGGCGACAGCTACTAGGCGGAGCCAAAAACTGAACTTGAAAGAGTTGAGAGCAGAGGGAGGAGTACAGCAGAGGCCGTGTTTAATGTGAGAGGTATGTGCATACTAAGGAGTTTTATGACCATATAAGTAGCCAACCAGTCACTTTCGGGATGAACTGCATCATCCAGGGTCTTTGTGTGTCAACAGGTTTTGTCTGACCGCTGTCTGTCATGGAAAGATGTAACAGTCTGTAACCATCACTGTTATCTATATTTCTGTTGTAAAACTAAACTAATCTGACAAATCCCATACACAGGCCCATCTGAAATAGCCTATTCTAAAATGAGATGTGTATGTTTGGCCCATGACAGTAAAGAGATTTAGATTTTATCAATTGGTTTATATTAGTTCAATAAAATTAGCTATATGTATTGCCTGTATTCTTGAACACAGTTTTATAAATGTTTCTTTGTTTAAAATTAACCAGAATCCCATTTCATAGAAGATAAGATCGAGAAGACTGAAAAAAATTACAGTTTTGTGATTTATTCTCACAGGTTCCCATCATTAAAACAGGTTAAACTTAGATTCATGATTGGACATGTTAACACAGCCTGGGAACCGCTGCAGGTAAAAATCTAATTGATGTGCGGTTTAGAAAATACTTTCACAATCCTCTAAACACTCTTGGGATTTGTTTGCTTTGGCACTTCATAGCTATCTCACTTGTTGGCCTTGAAGATGAGAAGGAGATAAACAGACAGTCCTTTTATGTACAGACAGCTAACAAATTAAATGAAAAATGTATCAGAGGGGTATTTAAAGGTGATCATGGCCCTATCCATAAGGAAAGAATAGTGATAGTTTTGTGGATGTGAATTATATCTTATGTCATTCACTGTCCCATTTCATCATCAAAACAGCAATGCCTTCTAGAGTTCAGAGATTTGCAGAGTCACTATTGAAGAGAACCAAATATGTTTTGTCAGGGAAAATTAAAGTATCACTTGAAAAAAAGTGAAACAATAATTATGTCATCTATTTTTTTTGTTCTGTTTTTGAATTCTATCATTGATATCATAGCTACATTAAAATTAGCCGAGGAAATGCACTAAGAGTGAAATATGCACCAGTAGTGAAGGTAAATGAGGATTCAAATATGGTAAGATTTCAACCAGTTCAACCTTCTGTCAAAGATTATCATGATTACAGATACATGTAGTAGTTTGTAATGGAGGTAATGGCATATGGTTGCCTATTTACTTATAACTTTTTTTTTTTTTTGTAAATTATCGCTTGTCCAGTCAGATGCAAAGCAGCAGATATCAGGAAAATAAGCAATTTTTTTTAATCAGGGATAAAAAAGAGAGTAATATTAATATAAAATAGGAAAAGTGAGCAGAGCCAGAAACTTTACCAAAAAAAAGAAAGAAAATGTGTGTGATGATGGATGTTGAGATGAAATATGTGCAGCACCACTGCCAAAGTCTACACAGAAGAAGGGAACGATGCAATGTGAACCTGTTTACCTCAAATACTCCCTTGGGATTCAGATTGGGTGATGTGAGCCCAATTTTTTATTTTTTTTTTCCTGAGTGGAACCGAAGGCTCCAGGCCAACACGCATGCCAAAACCAGGAGGGAGGTATTAGCAATGGAAAACAAATATTTCTCACTTTCTTCGTGTGAAACATTGATTTACTGAATTGGCAGCACTGAGGTCAACTGATGATATTGATAATGCTAAAGGAATATGCAACAGAGGATGGCGACCAGGGATAAACAATGCAATCAAATTAAACAATTGCACATTCAACACACCATACAAGGAAACGCCTATACTATTTTACAAGAAGTCACATTATATTTTAAACCAATGTCAGGTATGGCAGGCATCTGCAGGCAAACATAGGAAAACCAAATTTTATGTACAATGTGTGATTTATGCTCACTATGTGTCATTATGAAAGGAATGTGCCTGTGTGTTTTCCTATATGTTTAACAGCTGGGCATCACACGTAGTCTATGTAGAGGACAACACTGAACATTCAGTGGACTTGGAAAAATCAATAAATCTCACAGTCCCCCCCCCCCCCTCCCACTCCCCCTCTCTCTCAGGCATGGATGGGAAATATCTGAAATTTCAGCTGAGAGGTTAAATGTCACTGTGTCCCTTTTAACTTAAGCAGGACCAGATGCAGGGAGAGCAATAGAAAATGGTGTTGGGAAAAAAAAATAAAAAAATAAAAAACAGAGTATGAAGATTTTTGGTGGGTTTGTTCATTACACTCTCACACAACAAGGGCATGAGATGCAAAACAAACAAAATAGAGCACTGACACAAATGCTGGATTAAAATTCAACACATGCATGAATTACCAAATATGGACACTTCTGACCTCACTGCCTCCCTCCCCTTTCTCCTGCTCTCTTTTTCGCTGTGACCTAGTCTCTCTCTCTCTCTCTCTCTCTCTCTCTCTCTCTCTCTCTGTCTCTTTTCCCCTTCAGTTGGTAGTAATAGCAGCAGGGTGTGTCTGTAATTCAGGGTGTGTGAAGCTATTATATCATCCAGTCAGAAAGAAAAGGACCCATTCAGTGACACAATGTTAAAAGGGTGCCATGTTAACTTACCGACCACTCTCACTGTGTAATTATTACTTGTGTGAAGTCATGTGTGTGGGCATTCATACATGCTTCTCTGCGCATCCATTCACACACACACACACACACACACATATATCTTCTTCTCCTTTAGGCTTTTCCCTTCAGGGGTTGCCACACCAATTCAATTGCCTCCATCATATATATGGGAGCGGCTGTGGCTCAGTTGGTAGAGTGGGTTATCCAACGACCAAAGGGTTGGCAGCTCAAGTCCTGGCTGCTACCATCCACATGTCGAAGTGTCCTTGAGCAAGTCATTGAACCCTAAATTGCTCCCAGAAGGGTCTAGCATGGTGCATTAGCATAGCATCCGCCTACTAGTGTATGAGTGTGAGGCTATGTAAAACACTTTGAGTACCAAGGTGTAGAAAAGCACTATATAAGTGCAGTCC
>JAPSES010000069.1:14939698-14966247 GCA_029822895.1 Maxillicosta whitleyi | reverse complement strand
GATCACCTCCAAAATTTAATCATCTGTTCCTTGTCTCAGACCGAACATTTCCTGAAAATTTCATTAGGTTTGGTCAAATACTGAGAAACTAAATTACTACAGATACTGAGAAACTAAATTTTTGGCCCCATTGACCCCAATGTTAACAATAATTTCAAAGTGGTCCAGAATCCAGGATTTCTTCTGGATCACCCCCAAAAGTTAATCATTTCTTCCCTGTACCATTGCCAACAAATCCTGAAAATTTCATCAAAATCCGTCCATAACTTGTTGCAAACAGACAGACAGACAAACCCAGGCAAAAACATAACCCCCTTGGCGGAGGTAATAAGGTCAATGTTGCTCTTGTCCACTTTGGGCTTACCAGTAAAGAGAATAATAACTGTGGGCCACGCTCAAATATATTTGGTGACAATAATGCCCATTGGTGTTGGATGCCACCCAGTAGAGTAGAAAAGTAGAAGTAGAAAGTAGAAAAATGTCAAAGTTGAGTCCAGAACAGACAAAACCAGCAAAGGTCCTCCATGTTTCAGCCCATTTTCTAAAATGCAGCAAGAAAAATGTTTTTACCCCATTGCCAAATGTAATTGCTTAAACCAAGAAAATGTATGATATTAGAGGACATTCTGCCTCTTTTAAGTGGTGCTGCTTTCACGGAGCAAGGCATCGGTGTGGATCAGCTCAGGTGTTGTGGATGATTGGTTTCCTGTGTGCGTGTGCAGGGATGACAGGAAGATTATCCAGACCTCCTCTTTGCACTCCTCAATGAAAACCCCAAACCAAATACAGCCCATTCTTGACTGTTTACTTGGCATATAACTGTTTGTACATGTGTGTGTGTGTGTGTGTGTGTGTGTGTGTGTGTGTGTGTGTGTGTGTGTGTGAAAGAGGATCTAGTTAGCCTGGGAACCTCTGAGTAGGTAACAGGGATGTGGGGGCTAAAAAGCAGGATATGGAGGTAGGAAAATGAGTGATGAATTGCACGAGGAGATTATCATAATCATTTTCAACATCACTATAACTCAATCATGTAGTTGTGCTCAGCTCCATGGAATACTCAGCACCCCTTGTATATGTACTTTATCTGTCCAGCTCTTGTCTAAAAGTATTTTTTTAAAGCAAAGGAGGAAATTCCTCGCTGTTTTCTATGGCTGCTCCAGTATTAATGTAGCACAGACCAGCAGCTGAGTATATTTATTTTACTTTTCACAAAGCAGCACCCGGGACAGAGGTATGCGTGTGAAAAGAACTTTAAAGCATCGAAAATATTATTTTCGCTGATATATAAATAAATAAACACCCAAAAGCCAGGTCCTCTTTGGAATGTAGTAATTCTGAATTTTTATGAATGACTGCATTCATGCTCGGCCACGCCCACAAAGAAAAAAAATCCTCAGCTCTCTCTCCCCCATGTTGGAGCTCCAAGACCCTCCTCCTCCTTCTCCTCCTCCCCCTCTTCTGCTGGGGATACCTTGGCCGCGCGCCTGCCTCCTAATTGGCTAGCGGAGGTCTGGAGTGGGCGTGGCTGTCAGAAAACGCACGGGGCTGATATAAAAACAAGCCTCAAACTTTGATCGATGAAATTTTTTACAAGTGATGGAGGACACTTGAGGACCATTGGATTTAACCTTTGTGGACGTTGTTTCTGCTTTGTGGGGGATTAAATTAATTTTGCTGCGACATTAATTACAGCGTTTTTTTTTTGTATTTTTGTATTTTTGTATTTTTTTTTAATCTTCTGTATGTGAAGCTCGTGACAACATGGGGATACTGCTATTATTCGCTGTCTTGCAAGTGCTGACCATCGGCTTGGTAAGTGTTGGTGAAAATAAAAAACTTCCTTTCTCGTGCCTTTTGTAAACACTACGGAATAAAGACTCACGTGCCTCGCCCTCCAGCGGATTCCGTTGTCTGGTTGCACTTTTTCTATAGACTAATCTTTCATATACGTGCATGTGCTCTGCTGGAATTCACTCATCTGCTCCTTTGTGATTACAAATGCAGAGTATGTGATCACATGATACCTGCATTATAGCTGGTGGTGTTTCAGCTCTGAAGGCAATCACAACAATACAGAATAATAAGGATAAATAAGGTGAAGTGTCTTTAAAACAGCCTCAGTTGGCAGTAATTAATAGTAATACATTAGGTTAAAAAAAATCCCACCTAAATGTAATAGATCTTTTATAAACTACTTGTACATTTTAATTGACCGATGTGAGACTACAGTAATATTATCCAACAGTTATTAGACCAGTGCAGATAAAAATACACTTAAGGTCATCGTGAACTCATTGTACTCTATAAGTATGACCAGGAAACGTTATGTATTATTTATTTTAGAAATGTGTGTGGCGCATTGTGGCCACGTATATGCCAAAAATAGAAAGTTATTGTCCCTGCTTTGTGTCATGTCATGTCAAACCTTCATGCCCACCTGAGACACAACAGCAGTGAGTGGACAGCAGAGTGCTTGGGTGGGAGTGGGGAGGTGCTTTAGCTGAGACTGAAGTTCAATGTTTAATCCACAAACTGGCCAGTTTAGAGTTTAGAAAATGGAAAAGTCAGGAAGGGATCTGATTAGGTGTGGACAGTCAGATTGGCAGATCCACACCACGATCCAGGCACCCAGTGGGAATTGTTGGAAAGAAACAAAAGGTGAAGGAACAGTGAGGCAGGTGGGGAGGTGGTGGTGGGTGGGGGTTTGAGTCAGAGAACGTCCCTTTCATCCCTGCTCGCCCCGGCGAATGCCAAGCGGAAGGCGAATGAGGGTTACAGATATCCCTGTGGGGTTTGGGACAGTGCTGGGTATTCAGCGAATGTTTAAGCCACACACACTTTCAGGAATTTCTGTGATCTGTGTAACATGAGTCAAACTATTGTCCTGCTTGGTTCCAGTGTGGCTACATGGAAAATGAAGTTCTATATTCAGGTTTAACCAAAGTGCACAGTGGTGTAAACACCCTCCTAACTACTGTGACCGTGTGTTTCTTCCTTTAGGTGAGTGCTGGCTGTCCAGTGGTGTGTGACTGTCCTGCAGGGCCCCCGTCCTGTCCCCCAGGGGTCAGCTCAGTGCCCGACAGCTGCGGGTGCTGCAAGGTGTGCGCTGCCCAGCTCAACCAGGACTGCCACGAAGGACGGCCCTGCGACCACCACAAAGGCCTGGAGTGCAACTATGGCAACGATGTCGGCCGTACCCACGGCATCTGCAGGGGTACGTACCGAAAGAGGTGGAGCATCACTTCCACAAGAAGTTTTGGGGTTTAGTTAGGGATTAGCTTGGGGTTGAGTGAGGGAATGTGTAACTTCAGGGTGGAGAGACCTAGCTTCAGAGCCAAACGGCTGCAGTTTTTTTTCTTTGATAGGGGGCTTGAGGTTTTGAAGCCTGTGCCACGTTTCAAAAACAGAGCACCTTCATGAGCTGTGACTGAAACCTGGCCAAGTCGGGGATTTATATAAGTAGTTCAGTGTGTACACAAACAGCCCTATGAAACACACAAACACACACGCACACACAGTGGTATTTTTATATGAGTGTTTATTTGGGGGTGTTTCTATATAGAGGGGGTATCCGGGGTGTTGTATGGGGAGTCCCACTGAGGGGGTGAAGAAGGATAGGACATTGTAAACAAGTCAAAATTCCTCTCTGGTCTAAGAATAGAGCTTGCTTCATAAATCTAGCGATAGTGTGTGTGTGTGTGTGTGTCTACTGCTCATCTGATCTACCTTTCATGAATATTAAGTGTATTTACACACAAACCTCTTCCTGTTTGTTCTTTCTTCCTGGTATTTTTGTTTTTCGCACCTTCATATAGATGTAGAACGCTCTCTGACAAGGGTGGTGGTGGTGGTAGGGTACAGAAATACACATACTGCTTGTGAGACCTTATTGTTATTTTAGTTAAATCTCATGACATATGTGGACCTGTAGTATTTGTATTCAAGAGGCATTAAGGTTAAACTTAAAACGATTCTCTTTTCTTTGCCATTTTAGCTGTTCTGTTCTATGAGCCTGCCATACAACACAGTGAATAAATACATAAGAGAGTTTGGCTGATATTATGGTTAAATTAATCAGACATAATATTGATAGGTTGGAACATCTGATTTCTACTTAATTTACCATTATCACAGCCTTCTTTTAATGGTTCTGTGAGATTTAGATGGATCTATCTATAGAAACTGACCATAATTTTGTTAGTCTCCTTAGTGTATAAAAATATGAATATCAAAACTGTTGAGTCACAGACGCTTAGAAGAAGGTCTTTACATTTACAGAAGGAACAGGTTGATTCCAAGGATGTAGATTTTCACTGTAGCTCAGAAAAGTGTTTCCATTTCCAGGTTTAGTTTGGTGTCCAGTGACTTAATATCAATATTAACTGAGGGCACAGAATGGACAAACCAACCATTGGCTGAAATGGGGCCTTTTGCATTTATTCATTCACATTTTCCTGTGATTTCAAGGGTAAGTTGATGGTTGTTGAGTTGGTTGTGATATACAATTGCACCATTAGATGCCACTAAATAATACAGATCAAACCACGAAACGCATTAAAAAACCTGCTTAGCTGAATATCAAACTCAAAGTGACAAATCAATAAGTATAATGACACTGTAATAAGAGATTTTTTTTTTTTTTTTGAGCTAAACTCAAGTGTAGTTGAGAAACTTCATATTATGCACTGGTAACGACTGAAAGTGAAGTTCTACTGACGTCCTTTCTGCACTGATTAATCACCCAAATATGGTTTCCTCCTTTTTGTCTTCATCTCACATCATGACATCACAGAATATCTATAATGTGCCACCGTCACTTGTTGTGGGTGTTGCTCTGATTCCCACGTCTAATTTTGACCCCTCTTCCTCCTTCTCTTCATCTCAGCAAAGGCAGAAGGGCGTTCCTGTGAATACAACGGACGGATTTATCAGAATGGTGAGAATTTCCATGCTGGTTGCAAACACCAGTGCACCTGCATTGATGGAGCGGTGGGCTGTGTTCCCCTCTGCCCCAGCCATGTCCCCCTGGCGTCCCCTTCCTGCCCGGCCCCGCAGTTGGTCAAAGTTCCGGGCCAATGCTGCCTCAGCATCGACTGCCACAAGGGAACTACCGTTGTCCCGCCAGTTCACCGCAGACCTCAGCCTCCTGCCTACCCACCGTACCCCTTCATCCCTTACCCGATCTACCCTTACTCGAAGCCTTACTCAAAACCTTATCGGAAGCTGTACCCCTACAAACCCAAAAAGGAGAAGGACAATCTGGGCAACGAGCTGGTGGAGGTGGGACGCAAGTGGGACAAGCCACGTGGACACAATCACCTTGCAGGTAAGAGTCTCTGTGTTGCCTCAGAGGTGCCATCTGTTTCCTCTGCACTGTAAAGCATCATGTTTATGTTTTAGCCCGTTTACGGACAAACAGGCCTACTGTGAGCTTTCCCCCCGCATCAGCCCGTGTGTATGTCAGTGTTTATGTGAGGCTTGTTTTCCACTGGCTCCTTGCACACCAGAGGTGCTTGCTCAGTCTCGCTCTCATACACACTGCTCTCACACAGCACATACCTCTGTCACCCAGCTTTCCCCTCTCTGTAATCACCCTCTCTATGCGTCAGTGTTGCCTGTTCGCTGAATGAGGCTACTGTGCTTTGCATCTCTCTCTCTCGGAACCTCTCCTTCTCCCTCTCTCTCCCACTGGCCCCTTCTCCCCCAGTTTGCTGATCTCGCTTCTCTACCTCTGACCCTTCTTATTTCCCATCATCCCTCTCTCTCTCCATCTCCTCTTGTAGCGTGGAGACAGGTAGGAGATCAGTGTGTGGTTCAGACTACTTCCTGGTCCCAGTGTTCCCGGAGCTGTGGGATGGGCGTTTCTTCTCGTGTTACCAATGACAATGCCCGCTGCAAGCTGATCAAGGAGACGCGCCTGTGCAACATTCGGCCCTGCAGCTCCATGTCGATCCCTGTCAAGGTGAGGAATGTGTGTATGTGCTTTTAAGATTCTCTTCAAGGGTTGGTTAGATTGCAGTGCTTCCTCTAATGGCCCACAACCATCTAGTGCGGCCACAAAGCTAAAGAGATTCAAGAAAAGATTGCTCTCAAGGGGCCAGACCGGTATTAATATCATGCCACAAATTCAGTGGCTGTTCCCCCTCGAGGCGCCCCCAGTCTTTTCTGGTCCATTCTGTCTATTCGTGGTTCTGTTGCTGTGTGGGCATCATTTGTGGCAGTGTGGTGACAGAGCTGATTGGACCACGTTCACCCTTCAGCAGAGTCACACTCAGATTTTGTTTGACCCTATGTAAATAAACACATTAAAAAGTAACACAAAGTAGCTTTGGCGACTTTCTAACTCCCCCAGAATGAAGGAATGAACAGATATATCTTATAAACTACAAATGAACAGATTTACAAGGATATTTTCATAATGTGTTTATTAAGCATGACCATAACAGCTACATTTTATATAGTTGTGGCCAGTTTTTTAATTTAACAGTTTTAGAATAAGATTTTCTTTATCCAGGATGTCCTGGATATACTGTCTCCCAACATTTTTTGTTTTACCTCAGTACAGAACATAAATAGTTGTTGAAAATAGATGCGTATTGAGAATGGTTGCAGAGTTCTGACATTCTCTTTAATCAAGAACACGAGGATGGAATGGAGTTTCATGCAGTTTTTCCATTAATAATGTATATTATAAACAGGGTCAGAGTTATTATTATTATTATTATTATTATTATCATATGGGATTTGGTCTAAGGGTTTAAGAAGGACATGTGATCATTTTGTATTGTTTGATTTTTGTAAGCTGACAATACTTTAGATAGTGTTGCTAAATATGACTAATTCACAGCTTTCATCAATAATAGCACTGGCAAACTGTCAAACCACAAACCTACTCCAGTTCGTTACAGTTTCTAGGCAGGGGCTGGTTAAAAAAATAAACAAAACAAGCAAAAACAAAAATAAGCAAATCACTATGCCTGGGGAAAAAGAAGTGTGTCATGTTTAGTTCACTGTTTGTGCACGCCTAATACAGAAGAGAAAAGTCATTTTAGTGACTTTAAGGATCCACCAAAAATACAGTACTGAATATACAAGTTTAGGTATGATATTTTTCTTTAAAGACCTCTGCCAATCTCTCTAATGAAATACCCAGAATGCAGATTTAATATTTAACATTTAATAGCAATTAAGATTTAGGTTTAATATTTAACATTTAATAGCATTCAATCTTGCCACGATGCCTTGATCTTTTAGCTTAAAATTGGCTCAAAAATATTTGTCATGTTCCAAATCCTCTACATAGGTAAATGTCCCATATTCGGATTATTTATAAGCATATTTTACACCTTAAGCCAATGAATGTGAGAATACCCTGGCAAATAGTGACACTTCTGCATAGTCATCATCCTTCACGGTGAAAAGTTATAGTGAAGAAACATGAAAATATACCTGTGTTCCAGTGTTTTTCAGAAGTTTACCTGTAAAAATGCATCTGAAAAGCTCCAAGTGGTAGATTTTCAGTGTAATTCTATTAAAAAGACATGTGCATAAATCTCTGAACTCACTGCTCTTATGCCACGTGATCCTCTCCCACACTGAACCTGTGACACTGTGGCTGTTCGTGCACTTGTTGGGCCTTTGTTGTGTGATTTAAGGAGCACTCAATTCGCCCACTCTCGCATTTCATCCACAACCACCTCAGAAACATTCAGCCCCCCACATATGGGGCTGATGAGTTTTGTTATGCACCTGTTTCACTGTGCTCTCCCAGTGTTTGTTGAGCTGTTGTGTGTGTTACTGTGTATCCTTAATCATTGGCACATTCCGTGTCCTAGCCCTTTTTTGATGTTCTGACCTTCATTTTGTTCTCCCTCTGCATCTGTTACTCAATGAGTCATGTCTTCTACCCTCCACAGAAAGGAAGAAAGTGCTCTCGTACTCATAAGGCCCCTGAACCACACCGCCTGTCATATGCTGGATGCAGGAGCACTCGCCTGTATAGGCCCAACTACTGCGGTGTATGCAGGGATGGCCGCTGCTGCTCCCCCCGCCGCACACGCACTGCCTCCGTCACCTTCGCCTGCCCTGATGGCGAACGATTCAACAGGTCTGTGATGTTCATCCAGTCATGCAAGTGCAGCGACGAGTGCAACCACCTAAATGAGGCTGCCATGCCTCCACAGAGATGGCTCTATGGAGACACACACAAGTTCATGGACTAGTGGTACTACCCCCCAATATACATTCCTGCAAAAACTCACAAAAAAGACTGTAATTCCTCCCTCTAGTAATCCCCATTATAGAATAGCTGTCCCTAGTGTATCTATGAGTAGACGCAAGCAAGGTGCACAAGTCAAAACATCTTTTCTGGAGAATTATTTGGGGAAGAATGGGGAGAAGAATGAATTGGACGGGTGTGATTCAGAAATAGCAAAGTGACCAAGCCCCTGCTTTAGTGTAGATAAAAAGTTGTTCTTCACAGAACATGGATGCTGCGAAGCACCAAATGTCCCCTGAACTCTTGAGACTGAACCCTTTTGTTTGGGGACAACGGAGCAAACGCAGACGCACAAACAGTGGTGGCTTGTGTTAATGAGTAGACCAGCTACCAGGAAGCTGGTCTGATTTGAAACCAGCTGGGATCATACATGTACGTGTACTCTGGGATGTGAAAAACCAAATGAAGACTCATGGAGAAGACCTGACGGAAAAGACTGGGATGCAGAAGATGGAGGAGCGTCTCGTGTGTTCTGACAGGAATGGGGCCTCTTGTGTCTTTTACGGTATTTATTCATTGGTATTTATTGTTGAGACAAACATGATGACACAGTGGCCTGCCACCAGAGAAGGCAGCGTTGCTATGTTTGGAGTGTCGCCGTGGCTGAGCGGGGATCCGAGAGGGACAAAACAGCTGAGAGCTGTCAGTTGCAAGGCAAGAGGAGGACTCTTACAGATCTGGGGCTCAACCCCAGGATCACATCAGAGGTCCGAGCAGTCCGAAAAATACCTTTTATGCAATGATGGATGATGAGGCCGCAGCTATTGAGAGGATGAAGAGGAGGTATGTACTGGAAAAAGACAGAGTTGAACCTGATGGGTCGGGACTTTGTAAGCACTAGTGGGGAATATGTCAAAGGTTGTTTACACAGCTGGACTCATCCCCTGCCTTGCCTCTACAAGAAACTGAGACATTTAGCAAGCACCAGAAGAACAAGCCTGGGATTCTGGCGTCAAGAAGTCGACTGCCTAATTCTGTGCAAATTACAATCCTGACTCTGAGCAGCAGTGAGAAAAAAACAGTCACTCTGGTTTGCTATAAAAATAAAATCTTAAAACTGCGTACGCTGAGGTAAACATGTAATTTGTGACTGGTGGGTTTGAACCGCTCTGCTGCGCAACCCAGTCTGTAATCTGGCAGCACGTACCGTTTGCCAGCTCAACAAAACAATAACTCATGTTTCTTCTTCGTGTTTAAGTGGTGTCTATTTCTGAGTAATATTTAAGGTTGTGTTGTCAGCTGACATCACCGTTGAGGACACAGAGGAGCTTTGTGGTCCTGCGGAGGACGGCGCCCCGTTCTTCGGAGGAAACTTTCTGTTGGCTACACCTAATGGGTTTTGTAAGGCATTAACAGGGAGATTTTGTTTTATTCTGTTATTTGTGGGGGGGGGTTTGTTCTCAACACATCTTGCTTTTACCTTGGACTTCACGCACCTTATGCCAGTCTTGAGTCATGAATGCAAATGTGATGTGGATGATGGAGAGATCATATCAGAACTGAATCTCTCTGAGTATTTTAAACAAGTGATTAATTATTTCAAGCACCATTCATTATTTTTGGTTTTCTCTTGTGACTTTGCAGTTCTCTGTGAAAGTGGATGATATTTGCATTTTCTACAATAGGCTTCTTTAAGTAATTTGACTGTTGCGTCTTAACCTTACAACCTTGATAATGGGTTTTAATGTGCTAAAACTTGTCTAAGCTTCCATTACTACTTGCCTTTGTAGAAGCTGTGGTTTTGGTACTGTATGTGTAGTATTTGTTACATGACACCATAGAGCAGCTATGTACAGATGCATTGTTACCTTCTCTGTAGTTGTATCTGCTGTATAAGGGCCAATCCTTTAACTGAGTTATACTGAAAGTAGTCTTGTATAGTTTAGCACTGAACGAGGCAGGGTTCAGATGCTTGTGAGCATTATGTGCCAAATGAAAAGTATGATGATTGCATGTGTACTGGTGTACATTAAAACCATCTGTAGTCACAAAGTCACATTTTATCAATTCAGGATTATGAAAGGAGAAAAGGACCCCGGCTCCAAATGAAGTCAATGTGTTTAAAGTATAGACTAGATGCTGACTCTAAAAAAAGGCCTACATTGAACTTCTCTCTAAAGATAATAAATTTTTTTTTTCAGGAGTCAGTTTGTTCTTATTTGTTATATTAGGACCCTCTGTAAATTATACTTTTGTTCTAATATAAGCTTTTGGTAGCTTTGATTGGCAGCCAGCTCACACTTTGATAGCTTGTTTATCAACTAAAACTGTTCCTTTTAGAGCTTGACTGTAGTTGTGGTTAATGGGTTACATCGACCAAACTGAACTGAGGCACAAATATTTGAAATTTACCATTTTACTGTGCCAGGAAGCTTGTGTCTCATTCACTCACCCATGACCTTTTACAGCCCTACCCTTTGGTAACATGTTTCTCTAAGGCAGGGGTGTCAAACTCATTTTAATTCAGGGGCCACATTCAGGTCAATTTAATCTGAAGAGGGCTGAACCAGTAAAATAACATAATGTTATATAAATAATCCACTTCATACTCTAAATGCTTTTCTTTTTCTTTTACATTATGATAAGGTTTACATCTACAGACTGTTCTTTCAAACAATGTAAACAACACGAACTGAAAAAATCTGTGTAATTTTACTAATATTCTGCCTCAGTTTATCATTTTGACATGTTCATTGTAACGTGCAGATCAGTGGATCTACAAATACACATTTAATAACAGGCAGAATATTGGTAAAATTTCCAGTTAGTTCTCTTTAAGACATTTCAGATTGTTCATAATTATTCAGGTTAGGCAAATTTTTTTGCAAAAATAAAACTTTGTTTTAGTGTAAATCCATGAAAATGTTTACATTTACAGAGAAAAAAATGTAAGTTGTCATTATTTATGTTATTATGACAGTATTTTACTGGTTCTACCCATGTGAGACTGAATTGGTCTGAATGTGGAACCTGAACTAAAAGGATTGTTTAGAGTAATTTTTGCATTTCACAAATTCATCTCAAGGGCGGACCTGGGCCCTTTAGCGGGCCGGATTTGGCCCCCGTGCCGCATGTTTGACACCTGTGCTCTAAGGGTTGATGTGGCAAAGTCCGCAGCACTAGAGGCCAAAGGGTGATAAGAGACTCTTTATATGTATGTAAAAGTACACTTTCCAAATCAGTAAGTTATGACCCAGATCAAATAACTACCAAATAATTCTCAAAACTGTGTGTTTTCAAATAAATCCTCACTCCTATATATATGGTGTTGAACAAAGTGATTATTTTCCAATAATTAAATGGTTTACAATTTTTGGTGAAACATTTTATTACATTTTGTTACTATAGCTTTGTATGTCAATACAAGATACAAACAGATACATTAAGCATTTATTAATGCACAGTACGGCAATAACATACTCGTATCAAAATTCTGGAAAAGCATCACTACAGCTTCACTTTGTGACTTTTATTGGAGGCATTCAATTGTAAATTCAAGGAAAAAGAGCTGCCATATGAGCTAGAATCACAACTGTCACTACATGACTACTTTAAAAAGGGCCAACTCTTCTGCAGTGGGGGGGGGGGGGACATACACTCCTATACAAAAACTAGCTTCAACATTTTGGCGGAAAAAAAGGCTAATAGTTGCTTTTACACGTTTCTCAGAACTACATCTGAATGTTTCCCTGAAGCTCTGCTGGTGACTTAAAAAGAAAAACTGTGACCACAATAGTGAAATGGCATTTTATAAAAAGTTTTAATTTCATTGAGCAAAAACAAACAGTAAAAGACAAATTAAAAATCAAGCACACCCTCTGTCCCCGTGTCGGACAATAAAAATAAATGTTTGGTGAACAAAGGGAATGAGCAGAGCTTTCAAAACAATGAAGTACATCTACTTCCAAGTACAAGACAAGATCCATGGAAAAAGAGACACCCGTTTGGCTGGAAGACTCATCTGGACTGCTCGACTAGAGGGGACAAGAGAGACATGGAATGAGCATGTAAAAGGATCAGCGCTGTGAACGACAGCTGAGCATACCAACTTATCACCAACAGGTTAAACATGTAAGGGCACTTTCCATTTGATGAAAGCCCATAGTTATAATGGCAGCTCCAACTGTTTGTCTCTAATTGCCAAGATGATGTTACAGGTTCATTACACTGGCTGATTAACAGTGGTCTTAAGCTGACTTTAAAAGCCCCACAAAACAGAACATGCACATTAACAGTGAGTAAGAGTTATTTTGATAGTGAACCGCTTCGAAAACCATTTAAGCCACAAATTACTATCATTCCACCAACTTTATTAAAGACGTCCAGCATCAAGTTAGATGACTTACTGTAAGATGAGATGTCGATCTCATCTGGCAGTTCAGCCACATTAACCTCAAAGCGGTCCTGCACATCGTTCAGAGTCTTGGCGTCCGTCTCGTCCGACACAAAGGTCACAGCTAGACCTTTGGTGCCAAATCTGCCAGCACGGGCAACCTAGCAGAGACCACACAAAGTCAGTAAAAACTAACACTTGAAGCAAATGTTATTTGCAAACAGTGGGAAAATGGATGATTTTGGTGTGAAATAACTAAAGATAATAAAAAATATACAGCTTCAAGTTGTTTAGGACCTTTATAATTATCATATAAACAACATGGAAAAGTGACACCAGATAAAATGAATGACATCCAAAATGCTCGGCAAGAGGGCAGCTTATGTTACATAAAACTGAGAGCCACTACACTTCAGCGTAAACAACAGGGTCACAGACAGCTGTAGTATGTCATGTTATTGAGACAGTGGGCAATCTCACCCTGTGCAAATAGGTGTCAGAATCTTCTGGCATGTCATAGTTGAAGACAATATTGACTCGCTCAATGTCCATCCCTCGGCCAAAGAGGTTAGTTGCCACCAAGATCCGCCTTTGGAAGTCCTTGAATTGCTGATAGCGAGACAGCCTGTGTGAGGGGAGAACCGAGCAGAGCCACAGAGGATTATCAACACAGCTGCTGTGGGCATTACTGGACTGCACCAGCCTTTGAAGGTAATGATGTATGCACTTCACTGATGAGGCCTCATGCTCCATAAACAAACGTAGTATTTGGTGCACAGTTTAGTGTATGTTTGAGAGTCTGTATGCATGAAGGAGATGTGTGTAAACAGGACTCACCTCTCCTCCTGAGCCATTCCCCTGTGGATGGCAATAGCGGGAAAATTTTGCTCCACTAGGAGCTGGGACAGAGCGATGCAGCGCTGAACTGACTTGACAAAGATCACCACCTAGAGGTAAAAGAGGGACATTAAAATACAGCACCTCAGGCACCATGAGCTGGAAAACTAAAAACCTTAAAGCAAGGGTCACTAATCCTGGACCTGGAGAGCTACTATCCTGCATGTTTTAGATGTATCCTTCTTCCAACACACCTGATGGACATCATTAGGCTCCTGCAGAGCTTAATGATAGACTTTGAATCAAATGTGGCGGAAGAGAGACAGATCTAAAACATAGTAGCTCTCGAGGACCAGGGTTGGTAAACCCTGCTTTAAAGCAAATCAAAATCAAGCTCAAAAAGAAATAGTTATACACAATCCTAAAGAAATAACGTTACATTAGTAGCTCATCTTACCTGGTTAAATTCCAAAACATCGAGAAGATCAAAGAGTTTGCGGTTCTTTTCACTGTCCTTGAGCTTGCAGTAGTACTGTTGCAGACCGTGGAGTGTAAGTTTGGTCTCATCATCCACAAATACTTCCATGGGCTGTAAAGATCAGGGCACAGATTAAGTGGGTCAGTCAGTCAATCAATCCAAAATGAAAAACAAACAGTGAAGCTACAAACTTTGAAAAAACTTACATTTACACATTAAATGTAAGATTACACCAATTGTAACATTTTAATACAATACAGAAAGAACCAATTCAGACACCGATGCTTAAAAAAAGACTGTGGCTGACTATTTATTCTTGCCAATCAGTCCCAGGGTGAAATTTTTCGTAAAAAACACAAACAAAACTTTCATCACATTATGTTTGCAGTAAAAGTCATCTCACAGCCTTTACTAAAACAAACATGAACACAGTTGGCTGATAATATGCACCTGTATTTGTTGTGGGCATTGTTAAGATTATCTCAGGGAGAGTGTAATCCAAACTGTTGTTTGAGACAATTAAAAAAAATAAAAATAAACATGGTACTTTTTTCCGTAAATGAAGTTGAAGTATTTTTTCTTATTTTGCACAAACAATGCTAAGATTTGGAAAACCATGTTGTATTCAAGAATGCATCCAGTGGATCACAATAACATTAAGCATGTTGTGTTAATTCCACAACAGGAGATATGTGATGTTACCAAAAATTAGCAGGAAAATAACCCACATATTGACATCGGTATCGGCTGATATCGGAATCAAAAAATTGAGAGTTGGACAATATCAGCAAAAAAGACAATATCGGACATCCCTAATTTTAATACATTTCCCTGTGGTCTACATATGCTGTAAATACTATTCTTGGGTCTGAATTCTTCATTAATGAAACTCCACAGGACCATCTTTAATTCCATTTCTGAATAATGACACCAGAATGGCGCTGGCCCTTTAAATGCACTTCACATCAAACCTCTCTAGGTTGCTCTTCTACGACACCCGAGGATCATGAATAGGGATGAGGGATCCTACATGTTATCTCACACCTGGGATGCTGTCCTCCAGAGGATGCCAGACAACAGGGGGCATAGTCGTCCACTGTTGTCTGGCATTCCTAGATAAGCTGACATGCTTACAAGACACATCACAGCAATATCAAGTGACCGTTCTGAGGAAGGCTACAGGCTGTAGGTAAAAATCTATTTTTTTTTGTTTGACAAAAAAGAAAAGGAAATTTTTCTGTTCTGTGATAATGTTAAATGAAATGTAAAAATACTGGCTTATTGCATGTGTGTGCTAGTGGCTTAACTTAGAGGTTTGGTGACTTATATATGTCTATGCAAGTTCCTGTTTAAAGTGTTTAATTTAATTTTTCACATGTTTTCAAGGACTCTCAAAGCTAGGTGGAGCATGTTTTCTTGTTGGAATCATGTATGAATAAGAACTCGTTCGTTTACTTACATCCTGCATGAATTTGCGGCAGACGGGTCTGACCTCCTTGCTAAGAGTAGCACTGAACATCATAACCTGCTTCTCATGGGGTGTGAGTCTGAAGATGTCCTGTACATCACCCCTCATATCTACAGGGAAAAGAAAGCTCAAATTCAGCACCACACATTTATTATCCTTCACTGAAAAGTTTAAAACCACACTCCTTACAGATCTCCTGCAGCACACTCACCTAGCTGCTCTAACATTTTGTCACACTCATCCAAGACAAAATGTTTGACGTTCTTCAGACTAAGGGTCTTGTTGCGGACAAGAGCAAGGATACGGCCGGGGGTTCCAACAACAATATGAGGGCAGTTCTTTTTCAGGACATCCTCATCCTTCTTGATGGCCATACCGCCAAAGAAAACAGCAGCCTTTACTGTGGGCATGTACTTGGAGAAACGCTCATACTCTTTGCTGATCTGGAACGCCAACTCTCGTGTGTGGCACATGACCAATACAGAGACCTGAAGAAAAGACATGTTTTCAACACATGTGGATTAATACATTTCCAATACAAAAGAACTGCTTGCATTTCCACTGAATCGATTCATTAGAATACATAACCAAATTTCCAAAAACTAAAATTACCTTTAGAAAATGCTGCAGATCTTATAACTCTAGAAATCTATAATAATCAATATTAGCAACTCTGGCAAGAATAAGAGGCAAAAATTACATTTTTACTAAAAAGTTGATGAATCTAAAATTACTTGTGCATACATAGATATGATTTCATCCATTAATATTTGCCACGTAGACTAGTCAGACAACTGTATTCCGACTGAGAACAATTTCTGACAATCCTCATCTTAGCAAAATCAAAACAAACAATCTTATATGTACTAACCTGACCATCAACAGGTTCAATCTGTTGCAATGTGGCCAGCACAAACACTGCTGTTTTGCCCATACCAGACTTGGCTTGGCAAAGAATATCCATAGCCAGGATGGCTTGTGGGATGCATTCATGCTGGACTGTACAGAAACAGAAACACACACACAAACACAATTAGGTTATGTACATCATTGCAGATACACTAGTTCTTTCATGATATTGAAACAAAAACCCTTAAATGTAATTGTGTCGACTGTATCCAACAATAACTGGTGCTATATCCTGTCCCATATCTCAGTATGGTTGGTGTTATTGTTGTCACGTGTCTGCAATGTTATTTATTACTATGTGTCTGCACCGAGATGTCTTCTTGTTTGTACTATGCTCTCTGTTGGGCATTGCTGCCCCTATGAATTATTGCCTACAATGAATTTCCCCCTGGGCACAATAAAATAGATCTTATAACAGACAGTCGTACTCAGTTAGAATGTGAGTAAAATTTACCAACTATCACTTCTTTTATTAAATACTACTAAAAACAAAAAGTACATTCTGATATAATAATTCAGGAATGTTGTTGCAAGCTTTGTATTTGAACAAGGCTTCACAACTGACAAAGATAACAAATGCCCCCCCTTACCTTCAGATGGATGCTCAAAACCACAGTCAATGATGGCACGGAGCAGCTCTGGTTTGAGCAGGAAATCCCTGAAACCAGAGCTGTGGATGGAGACGTAAGAACCCTTCACCTCCTTCTTTCCTGCGGGGGCTGCACTCTCAGGGGCTCCCTGGGGCTCCTCATCTTCTTCATAGTCGAGAAGCTCATTGTCAACATCGTTCTCAGCCATTATGTCTGTCTGAAGCGGAATAAACGAGACAATGATGGTTACTTACTGTGCGCTCCTTAACGAATCGCCTACCACAGATGCAGCCCTTGCCCACAGGGTCTTCACATATAGAAGCTAAATGACTAAACCTGTAGTTATTGTCTGTTGTTCTTTAAACTGGCTCATATCACACGTTTCTGGGATGTGTTGTATATAGTGAGGCAAGAGATGAAGAACTTCCTGTGAATTCCAACATGGATTTAACCTAATACCCAGTTAAGGCTGACCAACTAATGAACAAAAGTGCAAATAATCGACTATTTCTTATGAACACCGGGCACTGTGGAATAATAGTATGCCTAACCATATACACATTATCACATAAATGCCTAAAAAAAAACCTATAACCGGTGGTTTAGCCGAGGCTGCCGGCTTAACAAAACACGTTAGCATATGAGCCGTTTACTAGACTGGAAAGCTATTGTGTTGCATAACCACTGCTAACGTGGCAAGCTAACTTGCTATGCTCCAAGAGTATTCTTTTCAGTGAAATGAACCTCTGCGCACACGTAGTCTGAACAGTCAATAATGAAGGATACTGCAAAGAATTCATTTGAATTTAAATTGAAAATACCATATCATGTGCCTATTAATAAAAACGGGTAAGACAGATGAGCTCCGGCGCTAACACTAAAATGTTAGCTAGCTAGGAAGCACCAACCAAACAATGAAAGAATGCACTTCATTGATGTAGTATGTTTCATTGTGAATTAAAACAATACTCTATTGCTACTAAATGAACAGCAGAAGAATACTTTCGTGGTGCTAGAATCCTATCGATATTGTATTCTTACCTTTGCGGTGTAAGATACGACTTCAGTAACAGATCAGTACCGCATGGGGAGAGGCCTGAGATGGTTTTGTGCAAAAAACAGGAAGTCCCGCCTTAGTAAAAATTGATCGATATCATTGGTGGATTCGGACGACAAACAGCAAAGGCCACCAGTGATTGGACAAAATTTGTGCCGCAGTCCACCGCAGCTTAAAAAAGCGGGATACAACAGCGGTGAACTCCATGTATAGGAGCCTGTTAGGGACACGGAAACAAAATAAAACACTTTGAGATTAATGTTCCTGCCCAAAGACAGAGAAAGGACTCACGAATGAAAGGGTTGTGTTTAGATATATATATATAAAAAATAATAAATATTTGCTCTCTAAAATTTCAAAATAAGTGATCTCCTACCCGGAAGGATAAGCATCTGTGTTTTTCAATATTATGGGAAGTGAACCGTGAAGTTGGCAGTTTGACAAAATACAATCAATTCTGCTTTTGGCCAGACTCAGTGTGTTTGTGACTGCTACTCTGTTGTAAAGATCACAAAGTTTTCCACTCTGCATTTTAACAAGTTGTTTTACTACATTAGCACGCCAATAATGGCAATTCATGATTGAATTAAAATCTCTTCTTTCCTTATTTACTTTAGAAAATAAACAAATACCAAAGACCTATATTTATAATAATATTCTGATGTATTTATTCATTTTTGTGCTTGTCCTTTCAGTCTACATATCAGGTCACCCCGATTTCTCATTTAGTTATTGTCTTTTAACACAATTATTGTTGCTATACTATGCCTGCCTAACACGCAGGTCACTGCCGGCCTCTGTGTTCAATGTGAAATTGCAACACTATACTATGTATCACTGACAAACACTTATAAAATAAAATCATAAAATTCAGGTTTTACTCATATGTTTGAAAAGTTTGAATTGTTATAACCAAGTCCAACATTTGTACTGATGGTAACAAAAATTATATGGCACTGAGCAGAATTAATGTAAGCCACAAATAAAGGTTGTACCAATGTCTGATGAAAGCTGTATCAAAATGGATCTGACAACATGGGGACTGGTAAAGGCTTTGAAAATACAAAACCAAAGCCAATTAACTGAAATAAAAAGGTTGCAACCAAGAGTTCTTATTAGTTCTGACTTTTACAGTGGCACAACATGAAAACAAATATTAAAACAAAAATACAAATGTTACCTGATGTGTCCTGCAAATTATTTATTTATTTATTTATTTATTTTACCATTTTTATTATTAACCACATATCAACTAACAAATGTGGTGGTTGTGATATATGTGTTTTACATTACTGTGATATTGTGTGACACACCACTGGTTGGCACCATGCCACCTGATTGTTCCTATGGTTTATATGTGTTGGAAGAATCTGTATTCAGATCAGATCAGTAAAAGAAGTCCAAAGAAAAGGCGTGTACGTCTGAGTTCCTAAAGTGGTTATCTGAAGTAAGAAACCCACTACATAACAGTGGTGGTGAACATAACTATATTTATTTATTGCAGACACATGCAGATAGTCTTTTTCTTCCAACTATAGATCCACAGTAAGTGTAAAATTGTTGTAGCAGCTCCAAGCATCCCATTTACATTATTTATTTACGTGATTTGTTATAGTTTGCTTACATAGTGTATGTATATATACTGAAAAAGAGTAATGGACTCCAGATAGGATGTCACTGAAGATAAAACTCCGGTCAAAGAGTTGGCTGAGTCATTTATTCCAAAGTGCACATATGGATGTAAAGTGAATGGAGTTTTTATACACATAGGCTTACACAGGCTTTGTTGATGTGTTGTAGGTTATATCTCTGATTCCAGAGCTGAGGAGAAGCTCCACTGTGTGGGAGAGAAGTATGGGAAACTGTCAGACTCTGGTCGGGAGCGCTCTTCTGAATATGCTCCATAGACGGGACGAGGATGGCTAAGCATATCTCTGGTATAAAGAGGCAAAGAATGAAACAACCAGTCTTCTACCAGAAGACCACCTCCATGCAGCCCTGGGCAGCAACCCAGTTCAACAGGCAGTTCCTCCAGGCTGTTACTGCGTAAATCCAACCTGCACAGCTGACGTAAACCTGAAATCCCTCTGGGTAATGAGCAGAGAGAATTGTGAGCCACATTTAGGATACGCAGCTCCAAACAATCACTGAACAGCTCCGGGGGGAGGCTCTCTAACCTGTTTCCACTGAGATCTAGTTCTGAAAGCAGCTGCAAGGCCTTCACATCTGCAGGTAGTTCCTCAAGCAGGTTTCCGGACAGGAGGAGCTTACGAAGGCGGCGAAGAGTAAAGAGTGCAGGGGGAAGGCTCTGCAGGTGATTATTGGACAGATCAAGGAGCTCCAGACCACGAAGCACACCAACACTGGCTGGAAGAGACAGTATACGGTTATATGCCAGTCTGAAGGTTGAGAGACGTCGTAAATGAGACAGACTCAGGAGTTCTTCTAGAGTTCTTAAGTTATTATGCTGCAGGTCAAGTGATCGGAGGTTGGCCAGAGCCAGAAGGGCAGAGGGCAAACGCTCCAACTGGCAGTCCTGGAGGAGCAGCTCTGTCATGTCAGACATTCGCTTTAGGCCTGTTAGTGCCAGCAGCCTGGTGCCTTCATTGGAGACCTCCAGCCTTACCAGACTGCCAGCTACTTCACAAAGCTCCCCAGGAATTCGCTGTAACATGCCTTGAATCACTAACACACGAAGGTGACGCAGTTGGCGCAGGCTTCCCAACGCCCATCCACGACCCACTCCACCTTCACTACTCAGACGCCCGCTGAGGTGAAGCTGATGCAGGTTGCGCAGCGAGAGGACCCAGCTGGGGATCTCTGAAGCCTGGGTAAAGGTGAGATGGAGGACCTCCAGACGTTCTTGGAGAACCCCTAGTGCATTTGGATCCACAGCTGCCGAGCAATGGTACAGATGAAGTTCTCTGTTGGAAAAACGGTCAATGAGTGACTAAATGAATGCATAGAATACAAGAAATAAACGTTTTAAGGCAGCTAATATGATGTAATAAAACAATGAAATATGTGACTTGAAACATTTGTAATTATTTTAGGTTTGTTATTCCACTATAGACGTCACAGTGTCTTTAAATGTTACAATAAGTTAGTAACAACACATATGCGGACTCTGGTAGAATTTTCACTTAAACATCATTTAGACATTAGAAATGTAGTCAGGAAAAATGGTCACAGTTGTCAGATTTTAACCTTTAAACTATAACAATATTGCTCAGATAAACTATAACAACCATTTAAACTGGCAAAGGGAGCATGTCTGTACCGTTTTCATTGTGTATAAGAATAAACAAAGTTTGTCACAGGTCTTTATGAGTAAACCTAGACATATTTGTACCACTTCCAAGGATACATTTGAATTCCGGTGTGTTAAATTAAAAAATAGTGCTTTAGGGTACGTATCTGCCAACAAAGGATACAGACTGTAACCATCCCAGTATTTACCCCCATGAAAGAATATGCTGACCCCCCAATCACAAGATATTATATCATGAAAATTACTATTTGAATTTTTCCCAATGAAAGATAATGAAAGTCCTAATGAAAAAAAAAAACCCTAATATAATTGAAAACAGCCAATGACAGGACAAGCAATATTCTCCAGACAATGGTTGAATTGACACTAAAGGTAGTTAGTTAATATAATATAATATAATTTAAATGAACAATTTTCTCTCCAATATATTGATGCTAAAATAATTTAGTATTGTTTGATGCAATTTATTTTTGTACTGTTCCTCCAAACAGATTAACTGTCCTTCCATGATGATTAACCAAGATAATGCATTTACAATTTTTTCTGGAATGAATACAAATGAGAAAAATCATTGTTGTAGTCACATAATGATATTTCATTGTGTACTTTAAGAAAAAATTAGAATTACTTTTCACTATTTTATTAGGATTTGCTTCATTTTCACGATTTCACCAATTCACCATTTTTTTTGTAAACACCATAGTATTACTAAAAAAATAAACTATTTCACAGGGAGCTACTCGTATTCAACAAACCAAAGATACTCATGGAGAAGGCATGAACCACTGGAGAAAAATAAAAGTCCAGGCACTCACTTGGTTAGGACATTTCAAAAAGCCTTTATTTCATGACCTGTAGAATGGGGTCTAGAGTTAAAACACACCAACATGCATTGGCAAAGAAATAGGAAGTAATTTATCAGACTGCAGGAGTGGCAGCCAGTGAGGCAACTGTAAAGTGTTCTTTCAGCACTAGGTGGGAGTAAATTGCCATTTTTTTTTGTATGGCAGCAATACTATTATTGGTTGGCAACACAGTGGTATATGAATATAAACATAAACATACCATTATCCTTATTACAATAATGTGTTGTATTGTAATTTCAGTTTTTTTCTTCGTTCTCATTTTTAAAAAAGACTGAACTTCTAATTTTAATTTCACTTGTTTATCATTTTATCTGGGTAATATCGACACAGAATTACCAAAAAAAGACAGATACCTCTTAAACATTTTCATGGCTGCCAGCAAAAAAGCCATAACAAGAAGATGGCTCAACATGGAACCTCCCACAGTTAACCAGTGGGAAGCCTTAAAGACATCCAAAAGATGGAACTACTAACGTTTAGTCTCAGACTACAAAAAGACAAAGGTGATGCCCTCTGGGAAAAATGGAGCACTTATTACAAGGAGAGGTGACAACCAGCCTTAATGTCTTGTATATCCTGATTTCAAGATCGACTATGACCATATTGCTGGAACGTATGCGACATATGATCTGCTCGCAACCCCTCTGTTCCCCCATGTTGTGTTCATATGTATGTGTGCATTCGTATAATATACACAGTATATAACCCTATTTATATGTAGATGATCATTTACCCATAAGGGTGTAAACAAACTGGTACACTTGAGATACCACGTGCATAGACACATGTGCATACGCTCTTGTTTTTTTGTTTTTTTTTTCTGTTTTTTCTTTTTGATGCTTCTTAAGGGCACAACTTGGCAAGCATTTGTACTGTTTAGCCACAGCATATTGTACCCATATTTATGTTTGTCTATCACGCTGATGCTACCTATGTTTTGTGCAAAAAAAACCTTAAAAAATAAAGTTTTTTTTAAAAAAAAAGACTGAACAATACATTATGCACTGAGTCCCAATTACACTTTATCTATCAACAATAAATCACATTGTCCCGATCACGTTATAAGGAGTAAAAATATTTTCGTTAAATTTTATGGACAACAGTATTGTCCATAAAGTTCTAACAGCTGAAAATTGAGAAGTAAGTTTTAGTTTTATGTGAGCTGTGTTCATCTGACCTGAGGGCGGACATGTTGGACACCTGTGGAGTGAACCTGGCATCAGTGATGAGCTCCAGTTTGAGGACTTGGAGCTGGCTCAGGGTGAAGAGGGCTGGAGGAAGCTGAGGCAGGGCCACCAGCTGCAGCCTGGAGCAGCCCTCCGAGTCCACGTTGATCATGGAACGCAGCTTCTCCTCCCCCCAGCGTCTCTCCAGGTTTTCCTCCATCAATCTGCTCTCACTGATGGGTGACAGGAAGACGGAGAGACGCTGGGCCCGCAGATGGTCATACTGGTCCAGCATATTTAAGAGAAATGCTAGGTCGTTTCTTAGGTTGGGAATGTCTCGGAGGGAGCTCAGGTCCTTCAGTGAGTGAAAGGAATATTGACGTAGAGAGCTACGGGTCACACACAGACCAGAAAACACAGTGAGTCAAAACCATTACACAGAATAGACTTGAATTCATTACACTGTGATCCTATTATCAGGCTCATGTGCATTATTTTGCTCAGAGGCCTCACAGTGTGTGCAGTTCACTTAAAATTCCAGCAATTCCTGTTATTCCTGGTAAATGTCTTTACAAATCTCGACTTGAACAAACTTAATTTATTCATCCACCACAGAAAGACAAACCTAGCGTGTATATTTAGAGTGGTGTTTCTATGGAAACAGAGTTATTATGAGCCATGAGAATTAACGTTAAGTACTGTAAAACCACCACAATTAACGGCAAATAAATTTCAGCTGAGTTAATGGGAAACACAGCTTTGTTGGCACAAAGTTTTTTCTTTTAATGTTTTTATGGATTAAAATCAGAGCTGCTGTCATGATAAAAATGTTCACATCAGTTAATATATATAATTATTCTAATAAATATCGAATAGCAAATAATGAATACATGTTTCTTATAGTTACTTGAGGCTTTAAATTATTTGGTAAAGGCAAAATGTGGCTAAAACAGCTCTGGTTTTGTGATTTTAAGCTTATTCTGTGAAATTAGCATTAAAGATGGTTATTTGCGGTTTTACATTTATAATCAGAATATTTCAGAAATCGAAGTGAAATAGAAGTGAAACATTTAACGCAACTGCACTGATAAAATCTTGAAAAACTATAAAATTATAATATAATCGTCACTGTTTTATTGGCCAGTCTTTCTAAAAAAAATATTTATTATTGAACTCAAGTTATATTATTTGCAGGAACATCTTTCAGGGTATAATAAAAACTAATTCTTTAACTGAGTACTGACCTGTGTAAAATCCAGATGAGTGTGTATAGGTTCAACAGGCCGTAGAGGCCCAGCAGGGCAGAGTACACCACCAGCAGTTTGCGTAAAAGAGAGGAGAGCACATGAATGCACTGAAAGGTGGTGTAGCCCACCAGAGCCTGCTGTTCAGGGTGGCAGGTGTGGGTGAAGGAGAAGGAGCTGAGGAAAGGGACAGTGTAACTACCAATCAGCAAAACCATCAGCAGCTTGAACACAGTCTGAGCCAAATAGACCTGAGGAGACAGAAAGTAAGGGTTAATTACCTCAGGATGTTATGTTTTTGCCGGCGTTTATTTGTTTGTTGGTTTGTTTGTTGGGTTGTGTACAACATAACTTGAAAAGTTATGGATGGATTCTGATGAAATCTTCAGGATATGTGTCAGGATGTGTTGTTGCATTTATTGAGAAGAAGACGACTCATTTCGGAGTTTGGTCAAACAACTAACTACTTCTCCTTTTTCTTCTTCTGTTTTGGTTGATGCTTGGCAACCGGGGGCATTACTACCCCCCTTTCTTGGAGGTTGAACCACAGTTATGAGTGAGTTGTTTCGGTTTTTGTGTCGTTTATGTTCTCACTGCAAACAAACCGCTCCAGGGCTCGAATGGAAGCGAGCCCAGACCACCTCTTCTAGGCGATCTCGGCTCACTTGTTTTGTCCCGCATCCGAGCGCGATTGCTGTCTTCACATATACAAAACAAACCGATCTTTAGGGGGAAACGTTCCCTGTTTCGGAACAGGTCTGAAAGCACCCTAAAACACATACCATCCACTGTTCTGTCGCCTAAGAAAATCTATTATAACAGGGAAAAAATGGAGAAACGTAAGGAAGAGAAAGAGCAGATATCGTGCTCTTGTAAGATAATATTTGTCCACAACTATAGAGAAAGTAAAGCGCCACCTATGTTTACTACAAACAGCACTATTTCACTCTTACACTCATCACCAACACATGTTGTACTTCTGTCTCAACCTCCCACACTATTAGTTTGTTGATTATGGCACATACTCTCTGTGACATTACTTTGATAAATTTAACCATTGTCACAATATAATGTTGCAATGAACTTAGACCTGGCAAACTGAAGTAGCCACAGATCACGACACTGCCCCCACAGGCTTGTACTGTAGGCACTATGCATGATGGGTAATCACTTCATCAGCCTTTCTTCTCCCCCTAATATGGTCTGAATCTTTGGAGTTAAATCCATGTGGGGACTTTTTGGGCATGGAAATGTAAGCCCTGGCAGAAAAATACTTCCTCTACAGAATGTGTATGTGACTATACTTTATGTACAATAATAGGTTTTATCATTGGAGCGTCTTTTACCTTATAGATGACAGAGGAGCTTTCACAGTGGGATCGAAACTTTCGGACTTTTTCGAACAGTGCCCTGGCCTGTTCCCCGTCACTCTTATCCAGACTTATGACCTGTCTGGGACCTTTTGTCACGATGGTGGGCTTAGAAGAAGCTAACAGTACTTGGGAGCTGAGGGATATAGATGACTTGGTGGAGCTGCAGGACAGTGTGGACGGGCATGGGGAGGGAGGGGCTGCGGTGGATGCACTGTTGGATCTCTTTAAAAGTGGACTGTCTGTGCCAGAGTCTCTGCTTGGACGTCTTGTATGCGTTATTTGGGGTGAAGATGACCAAGAGGGAGGAAGTGGTCGTGTCTTCACATTCACCTCCTGTGTGTGGATGTTCTCCTGCTGGGCAGCATGTGAAAGGGCCTGAGATGTCCACGGGGACTCGCAGCACTTCGCCAAGATGGTCAAGAAGTGTTCAATACGGGAAGAGGTGTGAGGGAAGTGGAGCCAGAAAGAACCGCTGGCTACGAGGACCAAAGACTGCATCAAGGCCAAGTAGGGGAAGAAACGGGAACATAAAGGCAAAGCTTCATGGTAGCACACCTAGACAGACAGAGGCAGAAAAAACAGTCATAGATGGGATTTGAACCTATTATCTATCTATCTATCTATCTATCTATCTATCTATCTATCTATCTATCTATCTATCTATCTATCTATCTATCTA
>JAPSES010000069.1:14925100-14936853 GCA_029822895.1 Maxillicosta whitleyi | reverse complement strand
CACCCCCTTCACCCCCCCCCCCCACACACACACACACACACACACACACTCCCACTGTACCCTCTCAGGCATTCTCTCTCTCCCTCCATGACATCAGTGGTAACTCTGGAGACTCCCCACGCACCGGCCGACCCAGGAAGTGAGGTTACAACTTCGGAATGTGAGAGCGAAGACAACAACTCTCTCCCCTCAACTCTTCAACACCCACCCACCACCCACAGCACTCTCACCCTTAGAAGCAGTGGTAGCAGCACCCTCCCCCCCGTCTCCCACCTCCCTCCCTTTGGCAGAACAACTGAGGCCTTCTTGTACTCCTCTGTCAGGCCCCCTTCTTCTTCCTCCATGACTGACGGCTCTATTAAGTCCATGAAAACCTGCCTGTCCAGTGAAGTCACAGTAACATTTACTGACCAGACAATGCACAGTATAAAGGGGGTGTGTGTGAGGGGGTGTGTTCACTCCCCATAGGCTTTTCCACACTCACAAATAATCCTATTTGACACACATAATGACTTGTTTTAACTCTGTTTTTTTTTTTACTATGAGTATGTACAAACATATAAATCTACTCAAACTTACCTGTGCACACACTTTGGCCTAAACTAAAGTCATAGAGGGAAAAAAAACAAGTGCAATTTGTCATAGCTCAGTTCCTCATTTAAGAGGTTGGTCTCTCTCACTCTCTCTCTCTCTCTCTCTCTCTCTCTCTCACACACACACACACACACATATATATAAAAATGTAAAAGACACAATCCAGTGAAGTCACACTGAACATGTGACGACGGTGCTTTGAAAGCAGCACATCAGAGTAACGCAGTTATTAAGTGCTTCTGGATAGGAAACATGCTTTAATGTGAGGCTACACTGTGTGATATGCATGTCTGTGGGGAAATAATCAATAACACAGAGCATCGATTCCATCTGAAATAAGGATGTGGATGAAAAATCAATTTGAAGACAAGTTTATACAGTCATATGATGATATGACGTGTGCTCGGACTCAAAGATTCACGGTTATTTTATACAGGGATACTTCACTTAAAGCCCTTTTGTAATTCACAATGAAAAAATAAATTAATATTATATGCAACTGAAACTCTTATTATTATTATTATTTTTTTTAGGTTATTTATTCTTGGTGATGTTATTAGATTTTTTTTTTTTTTAATTGTATAGATATATGTACAATATCTGTTTAATATTGGCATGAATGTTAGTATCGGGGTGAGTGGGGAATTAATGAGGGAATTTAGAATATGTACTATTCATTATTTACTGTCAAGACTCCTTTGTAATCAATAAAAATACTTAATAAAAAAAATGAAAATATAAATGGGTTCACACTGTGACTTTTGGAAAGCTGTTTCATATATAATTTAGGTTTCAAATTCCAGAATATAGCACAACATGGAGATCCAATCACAGCTTTTGTAAGTACATGTGCAGTTGAAGCTACAGTACATACAAAAATATCAGATTTATGTGATAAAACAGCCATATCCAGTCTGTGCAGTTCATTTAAAGGTTCGATATGTGATATTTTTTGGCTTATTTTAGGTGTAGAGGAGCTGAAGAAAGGCATTTGGTGGATTTCCAGAGATGTATTTTATACATAATTTGAACTTTTCAAAAATATTTATAGAAGCAAAACACACATTAGTGAAAAGATCAGAAATGAATCCAATTTCTTTAAAATTTTGATGTTGCCAACTTTTAAAAGTGTGGGAGTAAAAAACCTTCTTTAAGTACCTGCGACTGGATAGCTCAGTGGTTTAAACTGCTGACTTTGACTGGAAGGTTGCCAGTTTGAACCCCAGGTGGGCCCTTGAGCAAGGCCCTTAGTGCTACACATGTCTATACCTTATAAGTCACATTGGATAAAAGCATCAGCTGTAATGTAATACCTCTGTCCTCTAAATATAAAACCAAATCTTCTGACATTGTTTCTGCAAAATTGTAGGTATTTTCCAAACTTCTGTCAATATATGTCGTAGAGAATAATTGCATCTGAACAGTGATTGGCTGCCATGAATGACAACACTTCCTGTCACTCCAACCCACAGAAGAAAGTTTTCTCTCATAATAGATCAGGCTCAACCTGTTATTTTACTATAGAGAAAAAAAAATCTCTCCAGGTTATGTGTACTTCTTTAAATTAATCTCAATCATTGTAATCATAACTGGGCTTTTTCTATTTTACCTGATAAATATAGTTTTATCACTGGCAAAGCAAGTTGAGTATCCCTGCTCTAATCTTTACAGTAAACTATCAGATTATATCGTCCTGACACCCAGTAAAGAGAAAGAAACAACTATCCTGATCAGAAACTGCATAATGTAACAGTATTTTCCAATATACATATATATATTTTAAATTATTTTTATTTGTTTATTTATATATTTTATGTAATGTCCTTAGTAGTGGACTGCATTTTAAAGTAAAACCATGAAACTTTTGTCTCCTACAGAGGACTCGTATCCTTCTGGGTGTCAGAACGATACCAGCTTCACTTCAACTGATAAACTGTATGTGATATTTTACTACTGGTGATTCTACATTTATATAAAATACTGATGTTATACAGCAGTTTTAGCTTATTGCACATTGATGATAAATAAATGTATCAATAATAAAAATAATACTGTATGTATTCAGTGCTGGGTCTCCACCTCCACCACAGTCCAGTCTCCAGGTGGGGAGCTGCCGCGGCTGTCTGGGGAGTAGCTGCTGACGGAGGTGACGGTGGCAGCTGGGGGGCTGAACTGGGGCAGCATGTTAGGCCACATGCTGCTTTCCAAGGGGCTCAGGGTGCCCCCTGTGCCCACAGGGAGGAGCAGCAGAGGGGGGCAGCCTCCGTCTCCAGACAGCATTAGGGTCTGGTTGATGAGCTGCTGCACCATGTCCACCTTCTTGTTCCACTCCAGCTCCTGCGGGGGCATCGGACGCATCTGCCTGTGGAGGTTCTGGGTACCACTCTGGCTGCAGGGAACCATCCTCCCAAACACCTCCACCCCCCTCTGCGTGTTCCTGTTGTGCTCCCCTCTGGCCTCGTCCTCCTCGTCACTGGTCTCCATGGCTTCGTAGATGGTGCAGAGGCCTGATGACGGGGAGATCATGACCCCGGTCGGGCTCCTCCTGAGCTGCTGCTGCTGCTGGATCTGCTTCTGCTGCATGCGGTACTGCTGCTCCAGCTCCAGCTGCCACTGCAGAACCTGCCGGCGCTGTCGGTGTTCCTGCTGCTGCTGTTGAAGCTGCAGCTGGAGAAGCTCCCGGCGCTGCTTCTCTAGCTGCTTCTGCTGCTCCAGCCTGAGCCTCTCCTCCTCCAACCACTGCCTCTTCTGCCTCTCCTGCTCCTGCCGGTGCTGCATCTCTCTCAGCTTCTCCTGGTGCTGCTCTAACCTCCTCAACTGTTCTCCACCAGTACGACCATCAGAACCGGGCTCTATCAAAGGTGGAGGCGGTGCAATTTTTGCAAAATGTGCTGCAAGAGTGGGATCGATGGGCCTCCTGTTTCCTGGCACCAGAGCCAAATAATGACCATTAGCAATAGGAACAGGTTTAGTGTGGTTCTGGTTCTGGTTGTCTTCCTGTGAGTGTGTTTGCAGCCTGTGATCTTCAGACACCTCATCCCTCTTCTCGTCTCCTGTGAGACAGTTATGGTCACTTGGTGCATCCATTAGAGATGCATGCATCAAACAGAACAGGTTGTATAATGACAGGTGCTGGGATCAAGAGGGTTCAGGAAAGATTTGACACGAGAACAAAGGTGTAACTCAAACGGAAAAGGGCTGAAAAACATAGTGACGTCCACGACACAGGAAAACTATGTACAGCAGCTACAAACCAAGTAATCTGACGCAAAACACTTCATTTATAGAACTCAGAAGAGAATCAGTAACCATCATTTAGCACACTGCATTTTACACCTTAATGCTTTTCATGTCTGTATTTGGTTTCATTCTGAAGGATTTCACTCCTTTCAGTTTTGGCTTTACATATTATTTACAGAGTTTCTGCAGGTTTCATTCAGTTATCCTTAAAACATTTTTAGCCCATTCTGAGCAGTGCAAGAGCTACTTCAAGTCCACACTAGTACATTTTCCTTGAGTGTTTTCTTGCACAAGGTGTTTTATTTTCAGAATTCATCCGTTCTGGTGTCTGTTTGTTTGGCTATATTTTACCATTTTCCCTAAAAACACATTTGAATCCATGCAACATAATAAAAATGTGTTATAATAGAAACCAATAATCAAGTCAAGTCTTAAACCATTTTTGAAGAACCTGCAGTAATTCTGTATTGATCATGCAAGACAGCGATGAGATATCCACGGTGCAATACAGATGATCATTTATAGACAGACATGGGAGACAAATTGACGGAAAAAACATTTGACAGAATTGATTAATAACATATTACTGTATGGTGTACGGTACAGTAGGACTGTATGTATGTTAGATCATTATTAAAAATAGCTGACTTTATTATTTTAGTTTTTCTGTGGGTCTCAGCGTACATTTTCAAACTGATTCAATTATATCCCACAAGACAAACCTGTGACTACACTTTCATATCCTAAGGTTGGATAGGCCTGTCACAGTTACTACATATTACCCAGAGTAATTATTATTACAGTGCTTAATTATAGACATCATCTCAAATAATCATCAATATTTTAATATTTCTGCCATCATTTGACACAATTAACTGGCACAGGTAACTTATTTTGATCAATAGCCTAAAATTTCAGTGATGATGTTGTATATTTAAGTTACATGCACCCAATTTACTTTTCAATTTTGATCCTTTATAGATCAGGGGTATTCAAATCCAGTCATGGAGGGCCAACATCCTGCATGTTTTAGACATTTCCCTGTTCCAGCACACCTGGTTCAATTACTGATCAGCTCATCATCAAGTTCTGTGGAATCCTGATAATGATGTAATGGCTTCCACAGGTGCTGGAAGAGGGAAATATCTAAAATATGCAGGATACCAGGCCTAGAGGACTGGATTTGAAAACCCATTTGAGGTCATAGTTTTACCAAATCGATTGGTAACTTGGCTGAAATACTCAAGGATTTGCATAAAGGCTGCCATGTGTAATTTATATTAACAAAAGCAAACAAAACAAAACAAAAAAATAGAAATCTGTACCAAAATAAGGTGTATGCACACAGATAAACTTATATTAGTGTTGACATGAAGTTAATGTAGTTAATTGCAGTGTTTGTGTATGAAAATGTATGAACTCAAATATCAATACTGTAATGATGTTAAGTTTGGAGGTGGTCCACGCTGACAAAAGGAGTGTGTTTGATTTGATGCAGGGGGTCTGGAGTGGTTCCATCAGGGTCTCGATGAGCAGGAGCAGGCAGGTCAGAGGACAAAGGCAGGAAAAGGAGCTTCAGACTTCAGACACTGAGATGCATTCATGTGGCTTGTACAAAGGGGACGTCCTTGAGTGTACGAGTGTGTTAAAGGAACACTGAGGTGGATGCAGACAAATCGGAGGGTTTAACACACTTGTACATCAAATTGTTGAAAAAAAAAAAAAAAGACGTGTATGGTGCATTTACAGTCCAACTATTGGACTGTTAGCACTGCTGGTCAATCTGAACACGTTACCAAGGTATGAAGTTAAACATGCTGGAAAAGCAGGACACTGGGACACCATTTTTGATCACCTCTTTGATTTGACCAAAATTCCATTTTTTTTTTCTTTTGAATACGACACCATTGTATTGTGTTGCATCACTTCCTGTTTACCAGTCATTCCCATGGTGAGGAGTAGGAGACGGCATGGGAAAATGAATGGTGTAAACATACAAACACAGTCGAACACAGGACAGTCACTTCAGGCATGCTGGACCCATAGGGAAAATAAGAAACAGGAGCAAAATGCCTTGCAATGATGTTTTAATGGAATTTTGAAAGATAACCTACTGTGAACCATTCATTTATGAACATGTCTAGTGTAGAGTTGTTTCAAATTCATCAGATAGTACACAGTCTTTCTGTTAGTTAAACATGCAATATACTGTTGAAATAGTAAACCAAACGCCCACTATGAAAACGTTTCAGCAAAGTGAAAAGCTTAACTGTGAAAGCAATGTAGGACAACAGTCTCATCACAAAAATAGGCTAGTTGTTAGTCTCTTCTGAAACAAATGGTCAGCTAACTGAGGCGTGAAGCTTTAGCCACTTAAAACCAAATGCCTGCAACACATACTGTACGTGACTGCACGTTATATACCTTAACAACCTATGCAAAGAGCGTAGAACCTCTTAAAGCACACATTAAAAACACTTTACCAACTGCAACCTACTGCTCCCAGACCTACCTCGAACAAATCTGCAAGGCCACAGAGCCGTGTTAATATCTAGCCTTTTTTATTTTGATAGCTAAAGAGTCTTGAAACAAGAAACACAAACCTTTCAAAAGGAGCATGTAACTATCGCTATGGTGCTGTTGAACATGGAATGTGTGTACACAGGGTAAGGAGGACCAGGTTTCAACAGAAAAAAAACAAAAAACAAATGAAAAAAATAACAAATAAGCAAATACAAAATAAAATCATTGACATTTTATCGGTAAAAAAAGTAGGATAAATACACAATGTGTCCATTTCATTCATTCTGGGTTTTTTTTTTTTTTTTTTTTTCCTCGGTTTAAAAGCGTAGTCACATTGGACCAATCAGTCAATACCCCATCTGGGGCTACAGAATATGCAGTGTTACTTAAAAAGAACATTCTACTAGAAAATGGTAGTAGCTATTGTACATAAAGAAGTTTAAGCCATACACTCATAACCATGACCATAACAGTATGAAAGAGGGAGGCTTCATTTAAAAATTGCTACAGTCATTTTTTTTTCCCATCTCCTTTGTTCATTTTTTTTTTTTTAAATCTTTTCCTACAATCTGGCTCTCCTTTTTTCTTCTAAGCCATCTAACCCAAGTGGAGAGAAAACGAACAACAGGTACAGGGGGAGGGTTGCAGGGAAAAGGTGCATTCCAGGGGTTAATAGGAGGGACTTATACGTTACCTGCCAGAAAACTATCAGTCTTATCACATATGGTAGAGTAGTAGGGTGGCTGGCTGTCACCGTTGTCATCAGATTCCTGGGTCCCGAGACGGGGCTCCAGTGGGTCGAGCTCCTCCAGGTGGTCGGGAGCAATCTTCCCCCCCAGCATGTAGTGGTGTTCACCTAGACTGGGTTGGATGTCTACTGGATGGCCCAAAGGCATCAGGTCCACAGGCTTGCCCAGCAGGTCCTCTGCCTGTGCAGCAGCGGCCGATGGCAGAGTCAGCTCCTTGATGAGGGACGGGTCCTTAGCCTCCTCCGGCAGCTGCTCCTCGTTCTCCAGAGAGAAGATCCCCGGGCTCTTTCCGCAGCTCTCAGCCATCGAGTGGGCATTGGAGTTGGAGGTGGTACAGTCAAAACCATAAGACGCCACTGAATTGGCTGACTGAGGGGTGGCACCGCCTCCGTCTTCTTCACCGTCACCTGCTTGCGCCACCTCCTCGTCTTCCTCAAGTGCAGGAAGGTTACAGGTGGGAGTTGGGCTTTCGAATCCAGTGGTCTCGTCCATCAACATGGGTGCATCAGGATCATTTATCTGCATTTCACCCTCCGTGTCGCTGGCCTCATCTCCCGAGGTGGATGCAGAAGATGGAGCAGATGCTGGCGCAGTTGGGGGTCCTGTTCCCAGAACCTCGTCTGCAGGGAGAGTCTCTGCCTCCTCTTCCTCACCATCACCTTTCTCCAAGTGGATACCCAAGTCCTGCTCCATGTCAGCTTGAACTGGAGCTGGCACTGGGGTCTGCTGCTTGTCAGAGCGAGACTCCACCCCAGAGCTGCTGTCGTAATCACGTAGCTCCTCTGGTGTGCTCGTTTCGCTGTGGCTGTGTGGGGCCAGGGGGCCCGACTGGGACATGCCTACGCCAGCGGTGGCAAGCAGGTCATGAGCCTCCTCAGAAGCCAAGTCATGCTTCTGGGGCTCCTGTTCTGACTGGGGAGTGAAGGAGGGGGCGCTGCTGTCCAAGCACGTTTGGGCTGGAGACTGGGTCGGTGTTTCAGACTCAGCTGCACCATGATCAGAGAGCGGGCTGGGGGAGGACACAGACAGTAGTGAGGTTGGCTGAGCCCAGGCATCAGAGAAGGGGTTCGTCTGACCCCAGGAGGAGGCCGGGACGCCAGAGCGATTAAGGTTGTCTAAACGCTCCTCCTCGTTAAAGTCGTCTTCATCAACGTTCTCACAGCTCTCGGTCACTCCTTCACTATGCATTTCGACGTCTTCATCCTCGTCTTGTTCTTGATGTTGGAAGACTTTGTGATGCTCCTCTACTCTCTCTGAACTCAGGTCCATATCATCCACCCGCTCATCTTCTTCATCCTCATCTTCCTCTTCCTCATTGGCCAGGGTTTCCACGTTGGGGGAGCCCATGAGGTTCCCGTCTCCCTCAGAGCCACGGAAGCTCGAGTCAACCAGGGCGTCTGAGCTCTGGGTGCCTTCCAGTATCGCCGTGTGCTGGGTGCTGCTGATATCAGACACGCCCTGCTGCCGACTGCTGGTGCAGCTGCTCACATCCTCAGAGTCCATCCCAGACAGAAGGTCATCACCGTGCCAACCCGCCGAGCCTCCAAAAGCTGAAGACCTGACCTGAAACTCCTCAGAGGGCTGAGATGTGCTCATGTCAGTGATTCTCATCCTCTGTTCCTCATCTTCATCTTCATCATCCTCATCATCATCCTCATTGATCTCTTCATCTGCCTTTTCCACTGCCACCTCTTTTTCATGCGGAGAGATCAAGTGTCTGGACATGAAATCGTCTAAGGGTGAGGCACCCAGCTGAGGTTGTGCCATGGAATTGAAAGCCTCTGCAGATGGAGGTGTAGAGGAAGACATAAACAGGTTTTCCTTCTCCTCTTCCTCCTCCTCCTCCTCCTCCACAGCTCTTCTCTCCTGTGTCTTCGTCTGGTCCATATCAGAGTGGAAGTTCATGTCCAGCAGAGATGAGGCGTTCTGTGGTTCCCTGACAGGAGAAACGGGCCCTGGTGGGGAACAAGGAGGAGACATGACAGTAGTTCCCAGGGAAGGAACAGCTTCATTCTCTTCAAATTTGAAAAGGTCCATCTGTGCTGACAACTGACCAATGGAGGGTGGTTCTGGTTCTGCTGATGGCAGTGTTTCTAAAATGGGCTCGGGAGACATTTCATCTAACTGCTCTGGAGTTGGTTCTCTGACAGGTTCTGGTGTTGGCTCTCTTATTGGTTCTGGTGTAGGCTCTCTAATGGGTTCTGGTGTTGGTTCTCTAATGGGTTCTGGTGTTGGTTCTCTAATGGGTTCTGGTGTTGGCTCTCTAATGGGTTCTGGTGTTGGTTCCCTAATGGGTTCTGGTGTTGGTTCCCTAACGGGTTCTGGTGTGGGTTCTCTAACGGGTTCTGGTGAAAATTCTGCTCGTTTTTCTTGTACTGCCTCAGTCGATGTAATCTGGCTGGACGTGGCTTCTGCTGCACTGAGCTCAACGGCTGCTTCAACGACAGGTTCTGGTTTGTCAGGCCCGGCACTGGCAGCTGCTGCGGTACCAATTGCTGCAGCTGTAGCTACAGCAGCTACAGCAGCAACAGCGATTTCTTTTTCAGATTCAGCCACTGCTTTAGGGCCACGTTTCACAGGAGTTGGGGTGCTGCTGCCCACGGTCTTCTTGGGGCTGGAGGCCTTGGGCGCTGCTGTTTTGGAGGCAGGGGTCTTGGAAGCAGTGGGCCTACTGTCTGGTTTGGATGTCTTTGTATCTGTAGCCTTACTGGGGGTAGGCTTTTTGGAGGTGACATCTGATTTTGAAGTTGTTTTGGGGGTGTCAGGTTTTGCAGACTTTGCTGTGGAGGCAGGGCGGGGAGATTCTGCAGACTTTTTGGCTGCTGGGGTTCCTGGTTTGGTAACATCTAAGAAGAAAAAACAAAAACAAATTAATATTATTATGTACTCAATTCATATGCAATATGACCCTTTAATTAAAGAATTGAAGTATTAAAAAGGCCTGCTTATAAATATAATCTTTTACCTTTTTTCAAAGGGGTTGTGTTTTTGGATGTCTGTGATGCTGAAGGTTTGCCACCAGAGGGCGCAGTGGAGGTTGGTTTGGACGCAGTGGGCTTTGTACTAGTAGTGGAGGTTTTTGAGGTTGGAGGTTTGGAAGCTGCTGGAGAACTTTTGGCTGCAGTGGAACTAGAGGGTCTGGTGGAGCCTGTGGCTGGTCGAGATGCTCCTGCAGGTGCGGTCCTGGCAAAACATGACAACAAAGTTAACAGATGCTTTCAGCTACTGGAGCAGATGAGCTGACGTAGTGTGGCTGTAGAGCAGACAGCAATCCAAGTTCACATGGAAATGACCTAAAAATCAATATCCCTATGAGAAGCATAGATGAGATGGGGTTTTCCTGTTACTAAATAGAGAGATGAAGGCTACATCAGGTCTGCTGAATGGATGTACGCAGCAAAACTCTCACCTTTCACCATCTTTTCCATCACTGAGAAACTCAATGAAAACAATATATTCTAGAAAAGACTGAAAATCTTCAACTTTACAATGGAATCTAAGGAGAGGAGAGACTTAATCAGTGCATTATCTGCATTTACCTGTCGTAAATAGCCTTTTGCAGAGTTAGCATGAGCCCAAATTGACTGAGTAAATGCGGACAGGTTCACACACTAAACTGTTCAGTATTCTATTTAAAAATAAGCCTAACTGACTTTTATCCAGTCAAACTCTAATCCAATTGCTTCCTTTGATTTATCAGATTCAACAACAGGCCTGAGCTCACCCTTTCAAACCCCCCCCGATGACAAACCCCCCCTAAGGGCCTTTAAAGTACAGTCACAAAGCACGGCAGAGAGATGTCACAGACCCTGGCTAGCCCTTCTCTCCTGACTTCCCCTCCTCACTAGGGAATGACACATGGGACACAGTGTGCATCAGCCGGCCCCCCCTGCTCTAACAGTCAGCCCGACCCAGAAGCTTCCTTCTATGACAGGTCTGTGCAAAGTAACCTACATCGAGTAGTCCTGACAAGGCTGTGGTGTGCAATCTCTGGGGGCCCACGCTACACTAACTGCTTCTAAATAAAGAACTGAGTTAGTACTGGCAGAAAGAGAACAGGCAACAGAGGGAGGTAGAGTGAGAAAGAAGATGGCTGTGGCCATGTTAATCTTTAATACTGAAAGGAGAACAAAAATAACTTCTCCAAATCCCCCAGCTGTAACTGTGGGCTGCACTAAAAGCATGCCCATTGTGTGGGGGCAATGAAGTGGTGTGTTCTATCACCAACCTGGCCCGTGTAATGGAATATGCTTTGGTAACATGAAATAAGATGAAAGCCCAGGAGCAACATAAAGGTGTGGTCATGTCATTAGTTCAAACACTCATCCACATCCTGAGCCTGATTGGCTGGAGCATAGTAAAAGGTGTGTTAGTCATGTCAGAGCAGTGTAAGAAATGTATGAGTTTCCTGACAATACAAAACCACTGAGAGTAAGTCATACATTAACATGTTCAATTTGGAGCAGATTCTGTCGACAGGAAAATCTGAAAAAGCTGAATATACTGATGAAAAATGTTTTCAAAGCATTCTTGACCAAACCAAGTCTCCTAATTCTATAACTGAGACAGTATAAACTAGAAAAGCACTCAGAGAGCGCAAACCTCCTCCAAGCAGCACAGTTCCCCCACATATTGTGACTGACACCC
>JAPSES010000069.1:14901779-14925000 GCA_029822895.1 Maxillicosta whitleyi | reverse complement strand
ATGGGGTGTCAGTCACAATATGTGGGGGAACTGTGCTGCTTGGCAGAGGTTTGTGCTCTCTGAGTGCTTTTCTAGTTTTGTGATGCATTTCCACAGACCTAGGGGTTTCTTTGCAGCAGCCGCAGCCGTACTTGTTTTAACACCGTTGGCAGTGCCAGGTGGCGTCTTCTTGGTCATTCCAGTTGTTGACTTTGCACCGTTGGTGGCCAGGGAAGTGCCTGTGGTCTTCTTCTCAGCCACTTTTGTGGTGCTCTTTGATGCTGGGGTTCCAGTTGTACCTGTTGGTTTTTTGGCTGTGGTTGGAGTGGTCTTTTTGTCTGAAGCAGGTGTGGTCTTCTTGGCCACTCCATTGGTCTGGGGCTTGGACACACCGTTTGATGGACGAGCCTGGGTTGTATTGGACCGTGAGCCAGGTGTTGTCTTGGTCGGAGCCGTGCCAGGTTTTGTCTTGGCTGCAGTCTTGTTGGTTGTCTTGGCTTTGGAGTCTCCTGAGGTCTTGTTGCTTGTTTTGGCAGCTGGAGTTCCCTTGGCCTCTTGTGGCTGGGCTTCCACTGGGCCCGTTTCTCCTATGGGCTGCTGTGACATCTCCCCCTCTACTGAACCGGCTGCCTGGTTGGGTTCTTGTCCTGCAGGCTCGTTGGGTGGATTGGATTCCAATGCTTCCATCGGCTCCATTGCTGCCGTGGCAACCCCATCCGGCTTCATCTCCCCTTCAATGGTAGTCCGTCTCTGCACGGTAGGGGTGAACACAGGTGAACAGGATGGCCACAGGTTGGGAGGCTTTTTTGAAAACAGCAAGGTCTAGTCTGGAGAGACAGAAAGACATATAGCACAAGACAGTTAGTCTGCTGCAAGACCAGACATGAAATGTCTGCCTTCCCTTCTATCAGGAGACAGAAGTCAAGGAATGTTGTTAGTTGCAGGAATCAGATAAAGCAACTGCCTCAGCATCCAGCACCCACACAAATAGTTTTATGCAGACATCCAACTTTTACTATTGTGAGGCAAATTGATGGCAGCATTGTAAGGCAGAAAAGGATGAAACAGTGCAGTGCACTGGTGTAGAGAATGTACAGAAGAATAATTCAACAGGCAACTGAATTCTATCTAGGAAAATGTAAAACTTAGACTAAGTTGCACAGAGAGATTAATCTGATGTAAATACATTCTATAATTGAATCAACAGCATAATTAGATTTAAATGAGTAAATCAAGATGCACATAGAGCTGTATTCCACAAAATAATTATGTTTATTTAATCCAGATTCACTGATGTGATTTAAAATTCAATACACTGCAATTAGTAGTGGAGAGGCCATGAAATACATGTGCGCTGTCAAGAACTATAACTAGTAACTATAAAGGAAAGACATTAATTTTCTGTTGCTCTGAATTCATTACAGAGAAATAACATTGTTTGACATCTATGATAAAAGTTAGTCTATACATCATAGTTCATTAGCGAAGCTGTAATTTGATGGGTAAATTAATATATAACTAACAACAGCCTAGCAAGGAGAAAAAAACATCTTCCAATGAGTGGTTTTTCACATCCCTTTTAGACAGATGAAGGCATCACTGAAGGATGGTTGAGTTGAATTGAAATCAATACCGCATCCCATTTTAACTTGTGCCACAGAATTAAATTTAACCAATGTTTACAGGAAAAATTAAAGAAATCGTTTCCTTTTTTTCCTCTTTTGCGCAGTATGTTTTAAAGTTAGACCATTATTTAATTGAATTTGGAAAAACAAAATCATTGTTGGTGCAAAAAGTGTTACAGAGAATATATCTAGAGCTCTGACAGACACGAGCACCAACAATAACATCAACCTGTTTCATGAACAGCTGTGTGTTAAAGTCTCTCGTCATGCCACAAAGGCAGGGTAGGGGAAAAAACAACTCATTCTACAAATAGCCTTGATTGATTTTCATGCCAACTGAAATGCAGTGGCAAATGGGTCCCTCTACCATACTAAAAAGCTCAGTGACACACTTGGCTAGAGTTGCTCCTGCTATTCGTCGGCTTAGTTTGTTCTTGGTGTAAAGTGGCATCAGAATCACTAGTGTGGAAGACTAGTTTTCTGGGATAGCACACTTGGAGGAGGGCAAAAAGCTTCTGCACGCAAGCTGCACAGACACATCATACTGTACATGTTACCTGTAATAGTGTTGCACAAGGAGATAGGCAATGCATCACAGCGCTAGCAAGTCAATTAAAAGAGAAAACTAGGTTCAGGATGTGATAAAGGCCCGGGTGGACGTGCTAAGTGGGTCAAAGCTTGTAGGATAAACCAAGAGACAGGGAGACAAAACACAGGAAGTAGTCAGGGACACCGAGGACGAAAAGTGAAAAGCACGAGGCACACGAAGCCGAATAAAGGACAACCAGCTGTAACAGGATCTGTCATACATTATCTGTGTCAACATTAGACGAATGCATCTTATTCTGTTCCCTCAGCTGCTCTCAAATGGAATGATGGGAGGCAATGGATGGGTTTTTACAAGTCTGGCATCACTGGTCTGGTGAGAGAAGCCCGACGGGAAGCGGGGGAACGGCAGGAAACGGGCTTGTCAAAGTTTACAAACAGTGTGAGGAGCCGGCTGTGCGAGAGAGCTAAGCAGAGACAGACAACTCCAAGGCAAAAGCAGAGGCCGGCCCAGAGGAAGAGGCTTGGCCTGTGGAGCATGGGAACAGAAACAGAACCAAGTGGGAGAGAGAAAAAGAAAAGACGCAGGGAAAAAACAAGACGTCAAATGAGCTCACTGGGTTGATATTTGCTGGTCCGACTCTGAAATCCAGACATCACTAGTCATCCTAGTTTCCACTGACCTAAACGTACCCACACACACACACTCCCTGTCCTCTTTTTGGAAGAGGACAGACATCATCTTTATGCCACTAGCTTCTCGGAAACAGTCCCTCTACACTCTTCCTCGTCTTTCTTTCCTTTATCAGTCATCCTTAACTCATTCTCTATACTGGGCCTAACGTGTCAAAAGACCCTCTTTCATTCTCTGCTGTTCCTCCTATCCATTTCCCCCTCCTGAATTTCTGTCTTGCCCCCAACACCACTAGCACTCTTCTTCCATCTCTCTGTTCTCTGTTTTCCTTTGCACAGATGGCCAGAGCAGCTGAGCAGGGCCAGAGGGGGAAAAAATACTGCAGAAAAAAAAACTATGTGCATCTCAAACAACACATATGAGCAGGGACACGCAGCTAGTTCAACAGGCTGCCACCAACAACGACTTAAGAGGCTGGAAGGGTAGTGACTCATGCCGCACCCTTTGGTCGCAAGAGGATTTAATACCAGTGGAGTTATAAATATAAAAAGTGAATTCAATTATATAAAATAAACATCACCAGGCATAGTATCTGAGAGTGAGTGAGAATGAAGAATAGACAAAGTAGGGTGACGAAAACCTGAAATGATCTATTCTTTGATTGTTCGCCTCAGTCCAAGACCTCTAACATGAGGCCTCACCGCTGTGACCAAATTTGACCAAGCAGTGAACCAGGAAATAAGCCTGTGTTCAATCACCATTCTCTCCTCTCTTTATTAAACTTCCCACAGTACACTAAAGCATCTGGCAAGGCTGCTCATTTTGCAGTTCCTTTCCAGAGCAAGTTATACTGCTCTCTCTCTCTCTCTGTGTGTGTGTGTGTGCAAGAAGAGGTGATAAATCTTTGCATGGCCACAGCCAGAGAAGCATTTCTTTTTGCTTTGAGCCTGCAGACAGCTGTGAGATTGCACATCTTCTCCCAGGCTCTACCACTCACTCAGCTGGCCCTACACATCATTAGGAATATCACTCCGTTGCACAGCAAGAAAACCAGGGCAGGAGTGTGCCCTTTGTGTTATCAGCTCTCCAAATTGGAGGTCCTCTGATTCAATGCAAATCAAGGTAGTTTTATCTTTTCAGGTGTCAAATGAACTAAAGTCCGGCTTGCTGCAAGTACTTTTCGCCACTTGGCAATTCAGCCATAACACTACAGTGAGCCTGAAAAGGTGTGATGAAGTTACACCCGCAGCACCACCAAATGAGACATCGTATACCACTAGTGATATTACAGCTCTATAATAGAATCTAATTAGCTTAAGCAGGGTTATATTATTAAAAGGACATGCATTATCATTTAGCCTGTTCTCAAGGCTTGTACAAAAAGGTTTAAAAATACATAAAACTTTCCATTCTTTCAATCACTTCTACGTACCAACTCAGACTCAACAATTTTGGCCGAGATGTCATATTGTGGACAATATTGTGCAGAACTCTACTTGCTTGGGTGGTCATTATCTTTGAATCTCAAATATTATCATATGAAAGATGTCTTTTTTTTTTTTTTACTTGGCATTCATTTCATGTGGTTTAAAAACCAAACAGATCAGTTAGTAATTTATACAAAGGCTTAATGAAATTGTGTGATCTGATCTACCCAAAATATTCGTCCATCATTCAAGTTTTCTGATTTGATTTTCTGCAGCGTTTCATGTCAATCAAACATTTTGAGCCAGATAAATACCTAAACAATTGGGAAACAAGAAACATCAAATAGGTGGTGATACTGTGCGTGCATGAGTTAATACGGTAGTGAAACCATAATGTGTGACTATCAGCTCGTACGCGTTTAATTGATTTCTAGGTTTAAAATTTTGACTGCCAATCAAAACTTCACTAGGCAAAAATCCTTGAATGCTTCAGGACTCATTTATCATGTACCGGGTTTATTCGAAGGTTTTAAAGAAATGCACACAGGAAATAAAGGCTCTGGAGCTGTTTAACTGTCAATGCAACTGACCACTGTGAAGCCCAATTTATTCTCTGCGGCACCGTTGCAGACATCAGCACGCACCTCCAAAAATCCTGACTTGACGCAGACAAGAGGGCTGTGATTGGTCCGCTGTAACCACTGTACACGTATTTCCGCTGCTGCGAGTGCCAAAAAAAAAAAAAGATTCGCAAGCGATATTTTTAAAATACTTGTAAAGATGGATCAGACAGAGGAGCGTCTCATTGAAGAAGTGAGGAAGTACGAACACCTGTACAACTCGTCGTCGATACTGTACAACTGTTGCTGCACCGGAAGATAAACACTGCACAAACTACTTCTTGCAACTACGACTTGGTGCCCCCTTGCGTTGTGGCGGTGAATAACATAGCGCACACCAACACCTCCCCGCACAACCATAAATGAAAACCGTCTGCGACAGTCTATCGCAGAAGCAGAATGGGACCTTGAGGGTGTTTTCACACTGTATACCCGGATCCCTGCTGCACCTGGATATGCTCACACCTTTCCTGTAGATGTTGTGTTCACAAGCTCGTACCGCTGCCCATACCTGAGTACAAATGGATGTTACGGGGCTGAAACAGTAGGTGGTGGGGTGGAGGGAATCCTGTCACTATCCAACAAATGTGAAAGTCAGAAGAAGACAAATCTTTCCACCATCAACCAACTGTTCTGTTCATTTGACGACACTAGCTACAATACTGTTCTTTAGCCTGTTTGAGGCAAAGTGAAGAACAGCGACCTTCACTGTCCCCCATATATCACCATGTGGTTTGGTCAATAAGGTGAGTCTGTGCTGGGGGGATCTGAGGCTTTTTCAGATTTTTCAACAGGAGCACCATTTATGGTCTTCTGGTGATTAAGTCACTTCCAATGTCAGAGTGGTAATTAGGTCACGTCCGTTTCTGGACACGGATTGCTTTCACACTACAGTGTTCTGTACTGGAGCACACGCAGTCTGTACCCAGGACTACCTTCTCAGCTTGACTGTATGGTACCAGCGCACGGAACGTTTGCATTTATATTGATAAAATTAAGTGGAGTTTGGGGTCCAACTTGGGTACGCAGTGTGGAACGCCCTAAAGCTGCATCACGCCATTTCCATTTACAAATTAAATTCCACTAACAATAATTTCTTTCTATTAATCTATGGAGGCTTTTACTAAGAAATCCTATTTTCCACTCCTGTCTTCACATTCATTTACACCAACTGGTTCAACTGTACTGTTCACAAAAGTGACTGAGGATTATGTGTTTTGCTGGTTCACTAGTCTGGCACCTAAACTGAAGCTGAGCAAGAGGTTTTAAACAACCAAAGGGGCTTACAGTGGGATTATATTACATTAGTTTCCCCAAGCCTCAATCTATTTCACCTTAAAATGACCAAACTACATAAAAAGACATAATAAATATAATTCAAGCAGGAAGTGACCTTCTAAACTTAGAGAGGCTCTGGGAAATCCTGTCTAGCATCATCTTTGACATTGCCTATGCTACAAACCAGGCAGTGATACACCAGCTGCCATTTTTTACCCATAAGGGACCAAGAACATTCAATGACCTGAGACTAAATATCTTCTGAGCTAGCAAACATTTCCAGCAGTGATTCCAGACACATGGTTTGATGTGAGCTCCATCAGGCTCACTTCAAACCATGTTTAATTTCAGCCACAGTGCACAATCTCAAAGTTTAAATGGCGTAACCTGAACCTTTGGTCAGACCTGTTAGCAGGATGGCATCCATCACACACACAACCACATGCACAAACTAACACACACACACTAACTAAGTAGAATAGAAGCAGAAATGCATCAGATTCCAGTTGCCTTGGATCATTTTCACATCATCTTTCTTATTCTGTCTCCTGAATATAGTTGACTTTGGAAAAATGTGTGTTGGCCTTCCTAATGCACCCCAGTCATGCGGCTACAGTGTCGCGCAACCAGCATCCCACTCTGAATTCCCTTCAAGCCTCAGTGATGAGCTACACAGTAACTGGGGCCACAGGAAACCCACACAAATATTATACCAAAGGTGAAGCTTGCAGTGTTTACATTCTTTCACTCGGTCTATGCGTCATATGCGTGAGCTGGACACATTTACAATTTAAAAATCTTCCAAGATTCGGCACATGCCCTTGAATGCACTTTTTCTAATTTCTGTCACTGGGGGGTCTCTCAGTCAAAACAGTAAAATGTAGATTGATGACAGTGCGAACCAGTCTTTCTGTTGTTATTACTGTATATTTATTACACTTAATATTACCTCAAGCAATAGTTAATGATGGCCAAGCCAGCTCTGCACAGTGAGATCATCCTCCTAGGCATCATCCCTTCCTAATACCCACACTGGGGAGTAAACACAATGTGTGCATGTTTCACACTTACGAGACACAACTACAATGTTTAGGCAAATAGCGTCAATAACTGGAAGGCAGCCAGGAGCACCGGGAGATCTAAGCTTTTCTGTCTAGACACAAACATCTTGAATAATGAGGTCATCAGCATATTCAAACACAAATACTGCTACTTTGACCCCCTTTTTTTTGCATCAAGTACAATCTACTACTGTGTGTGGAGGGGGTGAATGTATGAAGCATGCCTGTTTTGCATACAGCAGGAGGTTACATTTCCAATGTGCTAACAGGAAAATACTCACAATTTTTAAGAAATCGTTGCTAAGAATAGCTGCGACTCATTATGCAGATTCGCATTAAGCAGCTGCAGAGTAGGGTTATTGGGCTAAATGTAAGTTAATGTCAAGTCTTCTCTAAGGCTGCCGTGTTTGTTCAGGTCTCATCAGGACCAGTGTCAGTTAGAAACGAGAGACTACACAAAGGCTGAAATCACTTTAGCCAGCCGACCATCCAAAAGCGTGCATAAATCGCCGTGGTAAAGTCAGCCCTGCACTCACAGCACACAACTGTGTACACACACACACACACATATGCATTATGTGAGCCTTCTTCTATCCCCAGGCCCTACTCTAAATAGTAGTCAAAGAGAGGGATTGTGGGGGAAGGAAGCATAAGCAACATTGGTGGGGGGTAGGGCAGGGGAAGCGTCAGAAAAGAAGCAAAAAAGAAAGTGAGCTTTTGTGGCCAATGTAACCCTCCGCTAACGCTGACATGAACTTGCATGAGCTTGATAGAATTACTCAAGACATAAGTATTCCGTAAGAGGATAGAAGGTTCTAGTGAAGACGGATGCAGTGTGGGGAGGGGATGTTACTGGTAGGTTCTGGCTGGGAAGGTGCTTTTAACAAGCATTCAGCGGCCTCTGACCCTGTAATTGGCACGCTTTTATCTTCACAAGCAGCAAAACAGAAGATGCTGAGCTGTTTGACCCCGCTAATAAACCGTCCGTCCTTCCTCCAACACATCATGGGATGGATTTTAAGACGTACCGACCGTGAACCAACTGATACTAAATGCACAAAGTTTACACTGTGGCGCAACATACAAGACATACATTTTTTTGGTGTTTGTCACATGGTTATTAGCTAATCATACTAGTTCAGTTCAATTTTATTTGTACAGCCCTATATCACAACAAGGTTGCCTCACAGGACTTTACAGGGTTAAACAAGTTAAACAAAAACAGCAGTCAAATATACAGTAGATGAATGACTAGTGTGTCATAAATGCATACAGGTCAGTGAGTATGAGTATCTCCAAATATATGATGATATTTTTTTCATGTAGATGAATCAGCAGTGGCTTTAAAGTTACGTGATGTGACGGATTCTTCTCAAAGTTAAATAATTAGGCTACATTAAAAATTTAAATAGTAATAATAAAGTGTTTAGAAACAAATTCTGTATTAATTTATACATTTATCTCATGCACCAATGAAATCACCATAATTTTAAACTACATATTTATATGTTTAAAAAAAAAAGGAAGAAAAAAGAAACAAAACTATTTCTGCTGTAAATCAAATTAAACTAAAATAAAGTTTGAAAAGAATAATATTCAGAGCACTTGAAATAACAGTAATACTACAAATATATATGGAGCACCAGGAGGGACAAAATTATTGTCAAATCAATAGCAACTGGATAGCTTAGTGGTTTACATCACTGACTTTAGTGCAGAAGGTTGCCGGTTTCAATCCCTGGTCCCACCTGGCCCTTTATGCTATACATGCCTATACCTGTAGCCACAAAGGGGCACAACCCAGTGCCTCATTGTGCCGGTCCCAAGCCCGGATAAATACAGAGGGTTGTGTCAGTCGTAAAAACTTGCGCCAAATCAATATTTTATTCAATTTTTATTTCTATAGCCCAATATCACAATGACAATTACCTCAAAGGGCTTTCCAGGAATGTAAAACTTAAGAAAAAATATATTTGTAGAATGAGACTTGAAAATGTAAACTATAAGATAGCTATGATATGCGAATATGATTTGCTGTGGCGACCCCTGAAGGGAAATGCCAAAAGGAGATCATCATCACATACATTAAATAAATAGTTTCTTTCTGCTTTTACTTCAGGGGTCGCCACAGTGAATGACATTCACATGTTGATTTGTCACAGATTTTTACATCGGATGCCCTTCTAGACACAACCCTCTGTATTTACCCAGGCTTGAGACCAGAACAATGAGACACTGCCCCCTTGTGGCTACATGTATACCATAAAGGGCCTTTCCCAAGGGCCCACCTGAGGATCAAACCGGCACCAAAGTCAGTGGTGTAAACCACTAAGATACACAGTCGTTACGCATACATTAAATAATTATATCTATCATTAATTTATTAAATGTGTCATTAATTAAAATGCATATATAATTATTTCACTATTTATTTAATTATTTCTTTATTTTATTTTTTTTATTTTATTCGTCCTCCTCACCCTTCAAAGTCTGTGGGAACAGTTAATACTGATCTAGTGAAGACGATTGTAACAGTACAGTATCCACAGTTTGGTACATATTATGGTTTTTGGGTCGAGGTTTGGAGAGGGCCAGCAGGGGCCGGACCCAGAGCCCAAGCTTTGTGCCAAGCCCCAGGGCTCAAATCGGGCAAGGTGAGGGGCGTGGCTCTGACGTCCTGTGGAGTCAGAACGCCGGCACCAGCCAGCTTCTGCGTCCAGTGTTCTGGCTCCACAGGACGCTGGCACCAGCCGGCCTCTGTGTCCGGGCGATGCCATTAACCATGACGGAAGAGCTACAATAGGTGACCGTGGTGTTCCTGCGCCCACTCAGCCCGTGTCTTGTTAAGTGTCAAACCCATCAATCACAGCCTGTTACTCAGCACAGCGTTGCCTTTTGGCAGGTTCACAGTTTGAAAACAGTGTACCATATATAAACCATAAACTGTCACTAATAATCCATTTAATATATCTTATCACTGATGAAGCAGCTCCTAAACACACTCTCTGTCACTCTGTTGCCTCCACTCGTGCCGTCCAACATGGTGGCGTATCTGTTTACTTCCTGTATTGATGGCATGGCACACATCTATGGATATACTACAATTGAATGCATCTACCTTTTTCTCTATTTTTATCGACAGGAACCATGTCCAAACAATAATGTGTAGGACTGTATTGACTGGCTATGCATCTATCCATTATCTGGGATTGATTAGTCATGACTTGCTGTGCAGGATAACCAATTAGACGTTAGTGTCTGTTGGTGAGCCGCAGTGACAAAATAAATTCATTGTGGCACTATTGACACTGGGATCATGACATAATTAATTAAATAGTGAAATAATTATATATGCTTACATTGCTATTTTAAGTAATTAATGACACATTTAAGTAATTCATGATAGAGGTATTTATATAATGTATGTGTTTTGTATGACAGATGTATTTATTTATTTAATTTTGTCCTTTCTGGTGCTCCATAAATAACCAATGCTTTTTTGGAATATTTATAGTGAGTACATGTATGGGAATACATATGGTATCCTTTAACAGTTAAATTTTTACCATAAAATAAAAGAAAATAGCTGGACAGAAAATATAGACATCCCATCACTGACCTACATATTCTAATTGTCAACTGTATTAAGGAAATGGCTCTAGATTTATTGCACTTTCACTTTGTGGTCAAAATCATTGAATAAGCATGAAAGTGCATTTTCTTTTTTTTTGTGGGTGTCTATCATTCAATCCCTGTTTGAGGAATAATGCCAGTTTTGCACATTAGAGTTTTGAATGCTGGCGTTGGGCCTGAGATTGTTCATTCAACCTACTCTAAATCACAACAGTGGTCTCAGTGAACTCTACACCCCCATTAGAGTGGCTTAGACACACAGACTTCATATCGCTCATCAATCTGATAAAGAAAAGGAAAAAATAATTAATTCCCAATGTTCCCTCAGTTATTCAAGCATGGTTTGGAACCGCTATCACATTCAGTGATGGAAACTGATTAATAGTAAAGATCAAAACTGCAAAATAGGGCGGAAATGTATCCCTTTTATTAGAAGGTTATAAAAGTAGGACCAGCATCATTTTCAGCATCAGCCAAGCAAAGTTAATCAAATCAAACAAGGAGAGCATTAAACTTAACTAAATGACTTTTTCTCAGTTAATACGTGTACTTCATTTCTGAAAAATGTTTTTAGCAAGTTCAGTCTTGGTGATATTTCTTTAGGCGTAGCTCTAGGGTTCAAGCTAATGCACCTTACACACACTTATGCAAAATGCTCATGTGAATCAGACTCAAAATCAGACTTAACTTCAAGTACATTAAGTGCTACCAGTTGTCTTTCACATATATAACTTATTACCCCACTCCCCGAAGGCAGATGAAGGGTATTGTTTTTGGTTTGTTTATTTGTTAAAACTGTAGACAACAAAACTATTAGTTGAATTCATACCAAACTGGGTTTAGACTATAAATTGCAAGCAACCCAGAAGATGTTATTACATTTTGGGAGAATCAGGTCAACATTTACATTTTTATTAAATTTAAAAAAATTAAAAAAAATTCTACATTTATTTATAATGGGTGAAATTTCAAATGCTGTAACAGGGGTTGTGAACCCGTGGCTCTAAGGCCACATGTGTTTCTTTCATCCCTCTGCTGCAGCTCACTGTGGCTTTGGGAACATGAATGAGTACTTTTTCAATTGAAATTAATTTTAGTTTAGTTTGTTAGCTTTTTTTTTTACCCTTGGCCAGTGTGGCAAAAGGTAACTAAACAATAACTTTTTCCTGAAGCCTGTGGAAATTACTCTAATGTGAACACCAATGTTAATGACATGCAGGCTCTGGGGATAGGCGATACAGGCAGCTGCCTAGGGTGCAAACTGCTGGAGGGGACACCAAATTTTAGAGAAAAAAATATAATACAATAAATAAATAGATAAATGAAGATATCTGTATAATAAACTTGAAATGCATCCTTTACTCTTCCTTTACACGTGTTCCCTTAAATAAATCATAATTGAGCCTCCACATGACAAATCTTTATTACACTTACCCTACTTTGTGGATTCGGTCATTCACTATTAAAGCTATGACACCAGCTCACATGATCTCTGAAACATGAATTAATTCTCATTGTATATTTATTTCTCTTAGACTTATTTCTCTTATCCTTATGGTTCATTTACATTAATTCTTTGCCACTGTATGTACTCCTTTAGACACTATGTTTTATCATATAGTATTAAGGTTTAAAAAAAAAAAAAAAAAAAAGGATATATCCGGTCTTTTTTTTTATTTGTCAAAAGGGTTAAGTACAATAGCTCCCGGGGGTTTTGTTTTCTGTGGGAAATGGGTCCAAATGGCTTGTTTCAATTTACTTCAAACATAACACATATACAGAGGCAATTGATATGCTGACATCACCACAGGCATAGATATGATGACATCAGCTGGATTGATGCCAAAATAAAGTACAATATGTACGAGGGTTAGCGTTTGTTGTGCCTGGCACCACTTTAATATGTTATTAAAATGGTTATTACTATCATTGTTTATAATTAACTTTTACCACCTATTTACTCTTCTTTTTTTTTCAAATTGCACAGCATTTAATAGTAACAGTATCTCAGTTATTAGTACTCAAAGTGCTTTACACATTCACACACACACCAATAGACGGCTGCTACTGTACCATGCAAGGCATTGCCAGACCAATTTAGTGTCTTGCTCAAGGACACTTCGACATGCGGACAGTTGGAGCTAGGTTCGAACCACTAACCCTTTGGTCAATGGACAATCCGCTCTACCAACTGAGCCACAACTGCCCGTTGACAATAAACAATATGTCAATAAAAAATCTTTGAATCTCATTAAAAAAATTAAAAGGATAATGGTGGAACATAAAGTTAAAACAGTTTCAGAATGAAATACTTCCACATTCATCATGAATTACAAAAAAAAAAAAAAAAAAAACAATGGTTAGGGCCATAGCATTTGTACGCAGAGCTTAACAGGCTGTTGTTAACAGCCTGGAGCAGAAAAAACTGATTTTATTTCCCATTGTTACTGCTATGGAAAATGAGTCATTATTGACTTTATTAGAAATTGAATAACTGAACTTTGATAACTTAAAAGTCACAGTAATAACGGAATAAATGAAAGCATCAATGACTCTGAATCACTAAATATGAAAGTAATTAATCAATAAATCTGGCAGTAATTATCAAGTTAACAATAAAAAGGGATTTTTACTCCTTCATATGCAAGGAGTGGCTGATGTCATGCATCAGCTAATGGGGATCCTAATAAATAAATAACTAAATAAATACCATTTTCCCTCACAGTCGGTAATACCAATTGAAAAGCTTAAGGCCAAATTATAACTGTTTAGTAATGCGTTTTTGTAACTTTTGTGGTTATATGTAATATCAACACTACTCTGGTGACTACAAGCAAGATTTTAGTTTAGAAACCCTATGGAAACAATGACACAGACCCCCACATTCCCTGTCTGATTAGTCACCATGTATACTTGTATGTATACTCTTCTTTCATGTGACCATTTTAAGAAAATAACAAGATGTAGCCCCTAATAACCAGCCACTGAATTAGGGCTGGGCGATATGGAAAAAAAATGTCACGATAATTTTGTTCATATCAGACAGTGTCTATATGTATCACCATATAAATCAAATCACTATTTTTTTCAAGTTAAAAATTTTCATAACTCATAAGTTAGAGGTGAAAACATCAGGTTATTTTTGATTTAAATATGATTTATTTTCTGTTAGAGGTTGAACATGACAGAAGAACATTATAGAAGCGTTTCAGATAAATAAAACTGGTACAATATATTTAAAACTAGGCTAATAGTCTGACCAGCAGGCAAAAGCTTTCAAGTTTTAAAAGAGAACACAAACAAAACAGAGCATTAAATTTGTTGGTCAACTCCAAAAAATGAAATCTTCATTTCAAAAACAAATCTTAAAGTTTTCAAGATTTACAGGAGAACAGACAAAGAGAAAAGACATATAAATGATCGTCAATGTCACATGAATAAATAAGTAAAAATGCAATATATTCTGAACAATTAAGTGTCACTCTACAGCTAAAGATTTTATAATACTATGTGGATCTTAAATGCGTTATGACATTTGACACGTTACAAGAAATATAACTGATCTTCACGAAACAATGCTAGGGAAAACAATGCTAATATGTGAGCTAGCGTAAACCAAAATTGAAATTGAACACATTTAGAACATACGGCTAGATACATATGAGAGCATGCACCAATGATCTACTCTACAACAACAGGCTTTGCATAATAAAAGTGAAATTGAAAATGAACCAGCCCCAATGTGGTGTGTTCTGCTGATAAAGCCCCCCTCACTAGTGATGTGCAGATTGATTAACAAGTGACTTTTTTTAATGTAAAATATGTGCCATGGCTCAAAAAGGTTAGTAAACACTCCTGTAGATTAATAACTTTATCCCAAAGATGATAAAATGCTGCAAACCAAGAGCATATTTCCATAATTAATATAATCATTGCTATAACATGGCTGCACAATGTCAGTGAGCCCACCTCTAAACAAAGCTTTCTTATTGGGTCAATGTTGTTATTAGCATGAGGAAATTATACAACTAGTCACATGACTCCACTGCCTTTTCCTTAGCTTCATATTACTGTGGCTCACTGCCAGTCCAAAGAACACACTGAAGCCTTCCTTTATAGTAAAAGGTGATTATTGGATGTGCAGAGCTATGGATAAGGAAAGTGACTGATACATGTCGTTGTGGGATGAAAGGTGTGATTCAGTTGGTGCTTCCCACCGCTGTTGTGGCTTCTATCAACATGACACTAATCACAGCGCACAAATTCCCCAAAAAACCCTCTGACCTGAGGTCAGGAAACCGCCTCTGTCTTGCACACAAATAAACTCCAAACAAAGCCTGCTGCTCTCCACAGCATTCCCCCACTCACTGTGGGAGGGCTTAGCGAGCAGGGTGAGGAGGAGTTGGGGAGGGAGTATGAGGAAGCATCCAATAGAGAAGGGGAGAGAGACAGAAGTGTCCATCAAAATATTGGCTACAGTTGACAGCCAATTTATTTAAAGTCCAACAGGTATTTTTCCCATTTGTTATTATACTATACTACTAATTATTATACTTTCTTGTATGCAGTTGAGCCACAACAATCATCAAACCAGTCTCCTCTTGACAGATTGATAACTGAACTTCTCAGTGGTGCTAAATAAAGTAATTCCTACCAACTACTTCTCGAGTGGATCAGTGATTCAGTGAGCTGCTGTGGTAATCAACAGCTGACCCAGAACAAAGCTGATCCTACTGAGAGGAAGGAACTCTGTCTTTTTTTTGTGCGTTTCCTTATGTTTACTTGGCTGCTATCTAGTGTGAGGAGCAGCAGATTGTGTGACAGACACCTGGATGACTGAAACATGTGATCAGAAGACTGGCACTAATCCTCTGGACTCTCTGGTGGCTCACACTGAGGTATTACAAAGTATTGTAGAACATTACCAGGAATGAAAAGGAGATTGGTTATTGTGAGAGATTAGGAGACAACACTGACAGAAGTTATTAATTCAGTTCACCAGCATAATGAAACAATGAATAAAATCAGCTGCCACAAAGAATGCCGATGCTTGTCACAGTTAAGCCCTCCCATTCCACTCCCTCCTTCTCACAAACACTCAACAATTTGATGCATATATACAAACACTGTCCTTCCCATGATGCATCCATGCTTAGAGAAACTTGGCCCCCTGGGGACAACCAGATTAACACATGACAGAGCTTGTTAACCCTGGACAAAGAGAGATGCTAATCTTGTACAGTCAGCCTCAAATGTCCTCAAACAGTGCACAGACTCGGAGAGAAAGCAGAGAGAGAGATGCCCAAGAAACATGAGAAAGAATGAGGGAGGGGTACATGGCCATAACAGAGGCCACAGTATGTCCCAGAAACTAGACAATGCTGTGGGTAGGCAGGGCTAGAGGGTCTGTCAGCCCCAAAACAATAAGGGGTAAAGAGACAGAGACTGACTACAAACAAGGCCCCAACGGTGTAGACCCGACTGCATCCTGGCTAGGGCTCCACCGCCTGCAGGGATGAGCAGCAGGGCAGCGCAAAATGCAACTGTGTGGATATTGATCACATAGAGAAAGTGGGGGAGCGGGTTCCCAGCCCCCACAGATGGGCAAGACCAAAAGAAAGAGACAGAGGAAGTGCATTAGCAGGTGGGTGTTCCTATGATGCTGTTAGTGTCTCCCCTGGGAGATAAGAGGATGGTAGTGACAAGGTTTTAGGAGAGAGCCATAAAAAGGGGGGGGCAGGGACAGAGTAAGTTTGAATCAGCAAGACGGGGCTAGACGCTGAGGACCCGACATTGAGGCAACAGAGAAACTAGGGCTAATTTGTAACTTGAAGAGCTGCTGGATCAACTCCATAATGGGCCGTCTGCCCACAAACAAGCTCCTCTCTGGGGGCAAATGAGATCAGGCCAGCCCAGGACCAGCTGGTGGCTTTGGATCAATGACACCAGACAGAGCGAGATACAGAAGATGGAGGCAAGAGGGCAGCACCAGGGCATCTGGACAGGAAGGCACAAACACACCCCGTCAGGCCTCTGCGCTCTCTCGAGATTTCACACGGGATATGGACACACACACGCAAAGTACAAGTGGAACGACTGTCCATAAGAGGATTATGTCCTTCTGTTTGAAGTGGAACAACGCACGTTACAGACGGAATTTGATCCCTCGCAGAATGGCTAACAGGTTGGGTGGTTGACCAGATCAGCACCTATCAACTACACCTTTGCTAATCACAAATTGGATGCCTCACAACACCGCATCTGTCAAAAGTCTGCCAGAAACCTCTCATGAACACTTAAGCATGTGTTTATGGTACCATCTTTATTACAGACGATTTTTTTAATTCTGATATGGCCATATGCAATTAATTTTTTGATAAGTGTCGCAACATAACATTATATATGAATAATTCACTTCAAAGATACTCCAGCCCACACATTAGATGTTGACTAATAGTGGATGTTTAAAAGCCAATTCTTTAACAATAGCCGATATCAGATTTATACCAATATAACTGTTGAACTGAACATCCTAGACAAAGAAATTGCCAAATGAAAAAAGAAAAAGTTGGATCACTGAACATTCAACTCCAACTACTGAATCGATAAATCTCCCACTTCTATTTCTTTTAGTTATTTCACCTCCAAGTAAGCAGTTCTACTTGTAGGCTGATATCACAAATCGGCATCTATCGGTTATATTTGGCTGACAAATAGCTTCTTAAACATCCTATGTACACCACTTATTCTGTCTGTCTGACCCAGGTCCTATTCCCAACGCATACGCAAACATAGTTGTTTGACAAAAATCACATCACTAACATTTTTGCATATTTTTCATCAGAGTAAGAGGAGATATTTTTCTACTTTTTTCTGAAAAATTACAACAGGGAACCACAATGTTTTTGACTTTGCAAGAGAAAATGATATCACAAAAAGAACTAACTGCCCTCAGCTGCCCATGGTAGGGATGTCCCGATCCAGGTTTTTGGACTTCCGATCCAATACCGATATTTTTTTGCACTTCCGATCCGATACCAATACTGGCCAATACCGATACCGGCCTATACAAGCATGTATTAAAATTTAAAGTTATTTAGCTTCCCTACTTCTTTAAAGGGTTTTAGTACTCTTGATAACAGCTATCTAGTTGAATTAGATGAGTTTGAATAATACACAATGGTTGGAAACAAGAAACTGACCTGTTTATTCAGGGATACACACAAAATAGACATTATTATAAATAAGGAACAGAAATGGCATCAGAGGTCAGTAAAAAGTGCAAATAAGACTGTAAACTATATTTTAAAAAAAAAAGCAAAACACACAAACATCCTGAGTGGAAAATAGTGCCGGACAATCCGATACCAATACGCATTTTTTTGCTGATCCAAATATCGGATCGGGATAAGTCTAGCCCATGGTAAAATAAAATCTATCATTCTTTGAGCAACAAAGTGTGGCACAAATGCCCATCAGTCCACACGCAGCTATGTTGAGGTCAAGGAGGGTCCATCTGACATAATCATACCCAAATCTGCCTTTAGAGCAACAGTGCTAATGTAAAGAGGGTTGCACTGACCACAGGCAGAACACAAAACATCACATTTTTGTTTTTAGTGTAAAAGGCTATATTTTACCAAAAAACAAGGCAAGCGTAACACTTTGTGCCATTAAATTTTGGGATTTGAAACCTAGCAACAGTGCTCTGAACCATGTCCATTATCCATCCTCCCACCAGAGGAATTCAGAGTGTCCAAACACAGCAAATTACTGCAGCTGCTGGCAAATACAGCCTCAAAACCTCGCCACCAGCCGCCAACTGCATGCACAGACAACTGTGACAGACCCCATCAACCCAAGGCCACTATCTGTCAGAGTACAGACAACGGTTTATCTCTTTTCTGTGTTAATTTACCATAGTGCCTGTTTCCTTGTGAAACCCAATCATTTAGTAAACAGAAAGAGGCGGGTTTGGCCAAATATCCAGTTTCTCTTCATGGTTTTGATAATCCCAAAACAAGAAACTATTGTGCTGCTGTTGTTTCCATGGCTTAAAGGAAAGCTACAAATGACGGTGGTAGTTTTTCATGATGCCAAGAAAACCAAAGGTCGTAGGTTCAGGCTGAAAAAAGCCTGATGACCAGAGGCAAAGGCTCGCCCTCGCCATTGATGAGAAGTTTAGAGCTGGAGGGGCTTTTTTTCTGAGTCACACACCCAACCCCAACATCACTCCTGAGGCTAAGGGCAAGCTGACACACAATTCTATTAATGCAACAATCATCTCCCCTCTAAGGACTGTGGGCTTGGGTCGAGAGGCCAGCTGGGAGCAAAATAGGCCATTAAAATTTAAATTACCCCAAAATACAAGCCTCTCAAAGACATTTCATGAGAGGGTATCCTGTGGCAATTTCTTCCAGCGTAACTCAATATGCATCTGAGTTATTACAGCAACTTTCATCCGTATGTTACGAACTTGCAGTAACATCTGACTTATTTAATGGACCGCTGACGACATTAAATGGTGAAATAATGAGTGATGAAAATATAAATTATATCTTAACACCATCATAACATGATGACTTGAAATATTACTGGGTTTTGATACATAGTTAATAAGAATAAATAAATAAATAAATAAAAGCAAATCTATCTAACAAATTACAATGCACTTAAAGTATCTGTTTCTGTAAAAATCACATATTTTATAGAGTAAAAGTTTATCAGATTGACTTAAAGTTGTGTATGACTTTCATCACCAATTTTTCATCATATCTGTAAAACCTGAGTCATAACCTAAGTATCACCAACCCACCAAATCTTTCTGTCATTACACGTCGGAATATCTTCATTCACAGCGAACAATTTTGAAGTTTACTCCATCATAAACAATCTATTTGTTTACAAACAGAGCCAGTAGGTCACTCTGGCATTTTTGGACATGCATTGTGGGAAGCGGTTCTCCACGCAGCTGCAATAGGAAGATGCAATGAAGCTGTGTCCGTGTTTGTTTCTGCCGTGGCCATAATGTCTCTGCATGGAGCTCTCTGCTCATGATGCACATCTTGACAAATTTCCAAAAACACCCAAATGACCTACCAGCTCTGGTTGTAAACAAATAGATGGTTTATGGTAGAATACACTTTGAAAATGCTCACCATAAGGGAAGAGATTCAGGTGCATAGTTATGGATAGATGTACGGACTCGTGATACTTAGGCTATGACTCAGGTTTTACAGATTTGATGAACTGGTTACAAACGTCATATGCAGCTTTAAAATGAAAATAATTGACACTATGATCAATATTAATTTAAAGAATTAATTCAGCATTGGAAGAGCAAGATATTTTTTTTATTTTTTTAACACAATTAATAAACTTCCAATTAATTATTTTCCCCCTTTTTTAATAAACATACTGGAATGGAAAAAGTGAATGACATTAAAAACAAGTCCCCAGCTGGGCCATTGCATTTCATGGTTGGCTTCTTGATCACATAACCCTGTAATTGTTGGATATTATCACCCTTAAGACTTTTCATGGAATCACTTCAACTGCTCATATTTCATTGAGGCCAGTTCATGCAGCACACTATCAAGACTTTCACAGATTTTTATTACGTAGCCTATATTTTGTTGATGGTAAATTCCAAGTCATGGTAAGCACGTTTAATTTTTGTTTTAAATTTTCCTTTGAGAGGAAAAAGTTATGAAATAAAGCTGAAAACCAAAGCTAAGGATTTTTTTAGTTAATAATTATTTTGAAGTCTAGGTATGAAAGTGCTATTAGCACTGTGTTCTCATTTTTATTGCAAGGGCTAGCTGACCCATTACTCCCTCACATGTTTAATTATTTTAATTACCCTTTAAGTCATCTATATAGATCCTTATACAATACGAAAACTCCAAATGTCTTCAAAACAAAGAAAATCAATCTTAATACCAATTTCCCAAAAAAATATTTTTTTTTTCCTACCATTACAATAATCAGATTTATTTATTCCGATATTCCTTCTGACAAATCCTCTCTCTGCGAAGTGCCTCTGGCAGTAATCCACATGCTGCAACTAATAATCTTTCTAAAGCCATCTTAAATAAGTTAATAAAAACAGAGTGTGCTTTTGAATGGCAGCTAAATTTAATTTCACATAATTGTATTAGGCTCTGGTCTATCCTCTATTTCCCTGCCTCATCCACCAGCACTGTGAGTCAGCCATTCTTTCATCCATACACCAGGAGGAGGGGGGGTAGCAGCTGGGGGATGATCAAGATGATGTCGTTGCCCACCTCTGACTTCAGATTCCTGGAGTATCTCCAACTTTTGAATGGCCGGGCCTTAAAAGAACTCATATCAGTTGCCCTGGGATGCCATTTACTCAGGATGACATCAACACCTCATGATTGATCGCCACACATTATTGAACAAACCAAGCCCGATGTCACTGCAAAGCTTCAGACAATTTACGCCACCGCCTGTTGTACCTCAAGGGAAGAGAATAGAGTTGTGAGCTGGGGGTAAAAAAAAATAAATGTTTTAAAACGCTTGCATATTTGCAGTTTATTAAATGCTGTTGGCCAAGCTTTGGGAACTGGCAGTGTTTCCTCCTCCCCATTGTTCTTACAGAGGGGAGTGTAATCTGTCTTGTTGCACTCACTCACCAGAAAGGAGTGAGCGATGGAGCAGCTCTGGGCCCCCGCAGCCTTAGCTCTCACACCACAATAGCTGATCACTTTTGGGGGGTGGCATTAATCACCTCTGATTATGTGCCAGCTACAGTCTGTGCACAAGCCTCTCACAGATATTTCAACTAAAATACCCTCCAAGGCCCACTGATTCTTTCTTTTTTTTTTTTTTTTGGCTTTAACATACCACAAATACCACTGTCTTCTTCTCCTTAGCTGATATAAAAACTGTAAGGGCATCTGGCAAATTATTACCACTAAATTGCCGGCATTTCCCCCCTGAGGGCAATGAGGCATTTCTCAAACGCTCGCACCACTTGGCCCATTATAGAACAATGGGCATCCGCGATGGAGGATGGAGGAGCAGAGATAAGGAGGAGAAAAAAAGTTTACTGAGTAAAAAGGCAACAAAATGGCCACAGAATCGGGGACAATTCTCTTAAAAAGATCTGGAAGACACATTGGAAACCGGTTTATCTGTTTTAGGTTAGCTTTAGATGTCACATGTGCACTCCAAGCTGCCTTCCAGGCTGCCACCGCCCCATCCAACCCATCTGCCCACGTACCACACTGAACGACAAAACACAACCGCAAAACTAACATGACACTAAAATACGGCTCATTAGACGTTTTCTACGGCACATTTACCGCATATATTCATTCACACAAAGAGCCGCCTTAATTCCGATACAGATTAGTAGCAAAACGAAGAATTACTTTATAGTAATATCACGTTGAGAACAACTGGCTGTGTAATTGTCAGTAGACATGACGTCATTTATTAAAGTAGTATGTGTTGTATTAACGGTAATTAGCTAAACATGACTCACGAACTGACGTTAGCATGCTAGCTAAGGCTAAAACAATCTCGCCCTTACCAGTCAGTGCAGCGGCGAGCTAGCAAAATCCTCTCCAGCTACGCCCAGTGTTAGCCAGTACACCCTGACTGAATCCTCGAGTCACAAAAAAAAAAGAGAAAGTGAAGATGTGGGTTTAATGGAACCGGGAAGGAAATCGCGGGAGAGCAGAGTAAAACGAGTAGAGCCGTGCGGTCACACAAGAAAACTTCTGCGTCTTCCAAAGCGCCGTTTTTCACAAGTGATGCGCGTTCACTGAAGGGAAGAAAGGAGGAGAATGACGCTTCAGTTCACACACTGACACACACACACTGACACACACACACTGACACACACACACTGACACACACACACACACACACATACACGGTGGTAGACCGGTGAACGGATGGATGGACGGCGGAGGAGAGCACAGCGTTGCGCCGCCTTCAAGGACCCAGAGAAATGTCGGAATAAAGGAAGCATGAGAAGCTAGTGCAAAACTATGCGTGGTTAATGATACAAATGAGCCAATGTTAATGACATTATACACATTATATTGTTCATTACATGCAGAAAAGTAGAGACATACAGCCAGTGGAGCAGTCAAATGGGTCAAGAGTGGGTCAACTGGCCCACCATGAGCACACAAAGGCGATAAAAGTCTCACAAAAAACATTTATATTTGGCAGAATTTGCTCCTCCTCCTCCCCCCTAAAAAGCATAGATGGGTTTGTTTGTTTGTTTGTTGTCCGTTCGTTATTTAGCAACATAACTCGAAAAGTTAAGGACGGATTTTGATGACATTTTCAGGATTTGTTGGCAATGGCACAAGGAAGACATGATTAACTTTTGGGGGTGATCCAGAAGAAATCCTGGATTCTGGATCACTTTGAAATT
>JAPSES010000069.1:14856210-14877317 GCA_029822895.1 Maxillicosta whitleyi | reverse complement strand
GGATGGGAGAAGTGCGGAAAATGCTGGCAAACTCTGATTGCGATTAAAAAAATATTCACGATCACAATTTACATTAAACTAATCGCGATTAATGCGTTAAATATTACCAGCCCTAATTAAAACCTAAAGGAGCTTAAAGTCACGATACGTCAGATACGAAGGCTTTTAAATTTATGACATTTTGAATTTACTACCTTTTATGTCACTTTAACTGAACAAAAAAAAAAAAGTGTCTCCATTATTTATCAAATTCCGTGGGTTTTATTAGTGAATCAGTATTTCCACATTCACTGCGGAGACTCTGAACATCCAAATGGGTCACATCTGATGACTGTGAAATGATAACAAACTATATTTTACACCAATTATTACATATATTGATAGGATTAATGGTTCAGAGGTTATTAAACACTTTAGATCAGTAGATTCTTTTGGTTGGTGGTGGAGGTCTGGGTCTTTTTGAGTTAATGTGACTGACTAGCTAATGATAAACTGTGCAATTGTAGCACCAGGTGGGAAATGCTGTAAATTTATTTAAGGTATCAAAATGCAACATGGCTAATAAACAGGACATGTTTGCATGGTCATCTGTCCTCTATGAGAGAAGATGTGCAGTGAATAACAAAAAAATGCTTTACTGTGTTCATTTTTTTTTTTTTTTTTGCTAAAATGAAGCAAACATCTCAATTTCAAGTTTTGTTTGTACAGTAAATGTGCCTTTTTTTTTCTTTTTTTTTTACCTCAGCATGAAGATGTGAAATACTTTTTTGAATGTCTAGTATAGTGATGTCACCTGAATGTGAATGTGTGTCTTCATAGTGTGTTTGTGAATGCGTGTACGCTGTATTTTCCCTGAATGACTGGGAAGTGAAGTGAAGCTATGTATCTCAAAAGCTAACAGAATGTAAAACTGGCCAAAACAAACAAAAAAAACCTTACCAAGAATGTAAGAATATGTATTAAATGGTTGCCTGTTAAAGCTGCATCACATTAAAAAGTCATATTTTTATATCTTTTTGTTGTTTCTAAGGTTCTATAAGGTTCATAGTACAGCATGCTTGGTAGATCCTGGTTTTAGTTTACCTCTGCTGCGGGGGTCTTAGCTTCTGGGGTAGGCAGCAGGTGGCTGGAGTGTCTAACACCTGCTCTACAAGCAACTCTGTTCATCGGATCTATGCTGGTCAGGTCACATACTTTCACGTCGGCCTTGATACTTTCAGACCAAATCTTCCTTGGTCTCCCATGTCCTCCAGAGCTGGGAAGTGCAATGCTCATGAGTGGGTTATAACACATGGAGTGGTGGGTTGGATGAGCCTGCCCGTTGACACACACATGGCTTCTGATGTTGGTACACATGCCCTGGATGACACACACCTAGACACCTCAAGACCCACCGAAGGACTTTTCTTGGTTACTCGATCAAAAGCCTTCGCCAGGTCGACAAAGGTGAGATATAGTAGCTTATTTGCAGCGATGTACTTCTCCTGCAGCTAGCGCACAATGAAGATTGCATCAGTGGTGCCTCAGCCAGGCACAGAACCATTGAGTCCATGTATTTTACAAATGAAGTTGTCTCTCACACGCACCAGCAACTCCGTGACCTGATCAGTGAGCGTGAGACCACTGAGTGAAGACCACCCTGCCAATGATGAGTCTGTAAATGGTAAATAGACTGTCGGCATTACGTTGGACATTGAAAACTTTCTCCACTCACTTCTTAATGAAAATAATCACCGTGAGCATTTTTGTTTCCACTCCAATAGAAGTTGTAGATGGAGTTCTTCCCTTTGACTGGGTGCATCTATTTGGCTGAAAAACCACCAGCTCATCTGTGCTCTTGCGTGCTGAAGAGGTCCACTTTTCTCCACATCAGCATCTACACTACCTCACTGCCTGTCTTCTGAACTTGATCAGGTGCTGGCTGGATTTGCCTCGATGGCTAGACTGCCTACTGCACCGGAGAGTCAACCAAACCCAAAACGTTACCAGCACACCTGCAACATTTGTTGGGACCATCTATCACAAAGTCTGGTGTTTGACTAGTCATAATAGTGGAACAAAAGTGTTTAATGGGACCACCTTGCCCTGGCTGTTGCCCCAACTCAGCTCTTTGTGGTTTCTGAAAACTCCCCTGTTCCCACACTTGGGATAAATAAACTCACAAAGAACACAGAAAAACACTGGAATTATATACTGGGAGAAGGAGCAGACAATGAGACACAGGTGAAGCACGTTAGGCAGGGACAGGTAATCACAGAGGCGGGAAAGCAGGGAACAGGAAGTCAAGACACCAGACATGAAACAGGAGAAAGACTAACAAAATAAAACAGGAAGTGACAAGACAAAACACTAAAGACTGGAGGCAGGTGTGACAAATTTCTGAGGATGTAATAGTTAAAGCAGTGTATGACTTTCATCATGATCTTTTCTTCATATTTGTAAAACCCGAGTGATAGCCTAATTATCATTAATCTATTAGTCTTGCTGTGCTTATGCACCTGGATCACTACCTTCATGGTGGACAACTTCAAAGATGACTCTGTCACAAGCAGTCTGTTTGTTCACATACCAAATATAAACATCACTGGGGTCTTTAAAGAAACTTTATTACAAAGTGCATTGTGGGAATGGGAACTCTCATACAGCTGCAGTAGCAACAAACATGGAGACAACAAGTAATGAAACTGTGTCTACCACTGGGTCCGAAGAATTGGAAGGAATCATTGTGAGTCACTTATCTTATACTGAGGGGTATGTAATCCTGAAGAACAATATTTCATGGCATTTTTGCAATATGTCATTGTGTAGGCTTATCATACATGTCCTGTAAGGAGCGAGTGAGTGGTGAGGGCCCAGCCATACCCTATATGCTTGTGAGGTGTGCATGATTGTACATTTTATTTATTTATTTATTTTTTTGATAATTTTGGCAGTGTTCATGCATATGGCATATTTTTTGGCGAGAGTGTGCATTTTCCTTTCATCTTGTTATTTCCAGCTCCACTCCCACAGTAAGTGTAATATACATTGTATACAACTGTTACATTCATACTGTTAAATGCAAAAAATGCTACTGAAACCCGTTCAGATCAAGGTATATTATATCGTTATCTTATAAAGAACCATATTGGCTAAGACTGCCCCCCCCCCCCCCAAAAAAAACACTGAGATTTTCTGTTTTTTCTTTTGAAATCACAGTGGTGTCATGACAAAAAAAACTAACCCTTAAATAGTTGGGGGAAAATCGTATTTGATATCAATACTTAGGGGAAAAAAACACAAGTAGAAAATAATATAATATTAATTTACAGTATCTTTAGCAACATTAATTTTTGTTCTTAGCAATGTGATATTAGAACCGGTCCTTAGGGTTAGTGTAGGTTGATTATACCTTTTTCAAGTTTTAAACTGTTAACAGGTGGGAAGGAAGAATTCCAACACTTTCACGGCCATATAAGTAGTTCGTTGTCCACGGTGGAAAGCCTCCAGCTGTTGCGGATTGAACAGCTCGTTTCAATTATCATCATTCCTCCATTTTGCCACTCCTTCTCCACTCTTACGATTGGTGTCACGTGAAACTATGAACCAATGAGCAGCGTCTGTTTGTATGTCGTGGGCGTTGCTATCCGGACGCCGACAGGGAAGACTCCACACCGGGAGTTAACGTGTATCGTCCATTATCAGCAAGGACGCCGCGGTAAGTTAAAATAAAAGAATAAAAGAAAACCGATTCGACGGTGACCTGAATAATAACTATTAATAGGTAATTGAACCCAATGAGAGTTAATGACATCGCTTGGTGTGGTCTACCTTGCTTATATGCGCACCAGACAATTGGTTCATTTAGCATTGTTTAGCTGAGCTAACCCACTAATGGCTAACTGTCTGAGCATTCAGTGGGGTCTTGCTCTCGTTTCCTCGACCATTTTGCTCTCTCGTTATCTGCAAACCACTGTCTAAATCCAAATTCTGCGAATGTGTATTTTATAACCTTCCGTCTTTGTAAAGGTTTGCACATTTCACCTGGGAGATGTTAGTGCATGCAATATAACAGAGTCGGGTAACATCGCTCTAGATTGAACAACGGTTGCTCTGGTGTTTTGTGGCGGATGTTAGCCGCTATCGTCTCCCTTTGAAGGCTGCACCGAATTAAAATGGCGACTGTTTTTGATACCCCAATATGAAACTCATTTGTGTACGCCCACAAAGTTTGAGGTTGCGTCTTCATAATTCACTCTAACTCCAGGAGCAAATATTATAAATTGGGAATTAGTAGGATGTTGTAATTTGACTGGCATAACTACTCTGGCTAACTCTGTGCCACGTTTCAACAAGTAGGTTTTTAAAATAATACATAAATAAATAAATACAAATATATATATACACGATTTAGTTCCCCGTTAGTTGCCTTAACCGTGTGTTATCTTTGTTGTGTTGTAGGGCTGTAGGTGTGTCAGGTGCAAAGACTAACATTGATTCGAGTTTCAAATAAAACCCCATAGTTAATATTGACTGTATATGTTCTTGCTTCGGGCAACATTTGAGGTAATAGATGGATAATTGTAGAGGATTTTTGTACATTTTACAATACTCTTTTCCTGCTTGTTCTTCAAACGCTTCTAACTTTGCACAGCTGTTGAAATTTTTGTTTGTCCTGAACCAAATTATCAGTTGCTGTCAAGGTTGTTGAAGTAGAAAGCATGTTTTGTCTAAATGAAATCGGATTTTATTTATATAGCACCAAATCATAACAAATGTTATCTTGTGACTGTTATCTTATAGTGACAGTGGAAAGGAAAAAACGTCCCATTTAACAGACAGAAACCTTGAGCAGACATTCACTCCTGAAGGATGGCCATCTGCCTTGAATAGATGGGGAGGGTAAAGGAGGAGAGATAGAGAGACAGAGACTGGAGGGGCAGTTGATGCACAGCTAACTGAAGTAGAACTGTCAAAAGTAGATCAGCTGGTGTTTGTATTATTCCATCTATGGAGCTATATGATGAGCATCATCACAACTATACAGATAAGTAGAGAGGAGGAGGAGCAGAGAAGAGCTCAGTGTGTCAAGATGAGTCTCCCACCAGTGTAAGCCTATAGCAGCATAACCAATGCCCCGTTTCCACTACATGATACCGGCTCTACTCTACTTGGTATTCATGTGCTGTGTTTCCGCTAAAGTGGAACCAGCTCATTTCGACTCGTTGCTTTCGATGCAGCGCTTTATGTCCGTATCCACCGCTCAGAGAGTTGCTGCTGAGAGTTACTCGCTCGTTGCGTGTTTTCTCATCTGAATTTTTACATCGGCCACCAAAGACTGAATTTCCTCAACCGACCAAGGTGTAGGCTAGTTATTGCATGTCATCATGTAGATTAATGTATCGCTATACTGTCTACTTCTGGATCAGATTTTTGTAACATGGTCACAGAGAACACTGTCTGACCAATCAGTGGTCTGCAGTGGTTATATGTCACGGTTTAGTATCGCTTGGAACTATGGCAGCGGTGGTATGAAAAAAGTAAAACCAGGTACCTGATTCCAGGTCCTTTTTCGTAATGGAAACCCAAAAAACAGGGTCGAGCTGGTACTATGTAGTGGAAATGCGGCATAAGAGGAACCTGTGCCACCCTAACTATAGCATGTGATGTGCTGGACTGTCTCAGGGGCTTCTCTCTTGTGTGATGTGGTAGACCCCAGCCTCTATTGCTCTGGTGTATTATACATTATATAACTTTTGAATGTATCAACCTACAGACATAAATGAAGGCTCTTTTGGAAAGGTTGAAACTTGGGCAATCATAATCTAAATAACAAAACTAATCAAAATCAATCCATCTATTTTAAAAATACACATATTTTTGCAAAAATTGATAAAAAAAAAAATCCTATACAAAGCAAACATCGTCAAATCGAAGCTCGTATTATGGTCCGAAAATGCATAAAAAATAATAATAAACACATGTATCCCCATGTTCAGGAGCTCACTGACTATCCACCTGTCACTCCAGATTATATAAATCTGACTTAATTTGTTAGAACAGCAGCAATTTACGCTGGGCATGACCATTTACTTGTCTTGGACACTTGATTGGCTATTCTACCTATCAGTTACCCCTGGGACGTGTCAGATTGGACAAGGTGGGTGTCAATCAAACTCTTAACAAGTTTGTCTATCAATCTATACTGGTTTTACTGGCAGAAAAAGTAAATTATGGACATTATCTTTAAGGAAATTGGAAGAAAAATTACCAACGTAGGTCTCAGGTAGGACAAATATTACTGTAGTTTCTGTACCTTTGTGGATCTTACCTGCATTTTGGATCAAAATACTATATTATATAAGAATATAAGTATTATGTTTGCTTGACTGTTATGAGCAAAATGAAACCACATTTGTCCGGATCAATAGATGATTGATCTGATGACAGCCATCAAAAATAAGATAAGCCATATTTGTCATATTTTTCTCTTCTGGAAAGCAACCTTTTATGTATGTGCTGTTGCACTTCAGAATAGTTTATATATTTGGAAAGATGAGTTTGTTAGCTTTCGTTTGATAGCCAACATACATTAATCAGGTTAGCGGTGTATATGAACGTTATTAAAATAATATCAACATCCTGGAACTGGGACGTAAGGCTCTTAAGAGGTTAAAGATGGACATGGGAGGTAACAGTTGCAACATATTTGTGAAAGTACTTACTGAGACCTATTCACACATATAGTAAACATGTAATTTAGTTTTCAACTTAGCTTATTGAACATGAAATATGTCCCTGTGTCACTGCAAGCAATTGGTCTGTGTGTTTCCTCATCTGCTCTACAGTAAGCTGTGCCGGTTAAAATTCAAGCGCTCCACCATTAGGCTGTAGGTCGGGGTCTGTATGAGATGGCTTCTGGGTCTGGACCCGAGTTTGTGGTCTGACTGTGAGTGACTGGTATAGTTTCTTCTTATCAACACTTTGTATCGTTGCCTGAATGGGCCAGGCTGTAAAAACTCTGTTGGACTGTCAGACCAGTGCTAATGTGGAGCCTTAATATTACATGTCAAATGTTTAATGCTGAATAATGGAACTCATTTTGAATTCTTTCAAAAGATCTGGGCACCTCTCTTGAAGGTGATTTGCTTGGTTTGTGGTACCCCTCCCCCCATTTTATTTCTGTGGTGGCAGCATTTACACTACGGTTTATGTGTGTCATAAGTCGCCTACTTGAAATACTTCTACATACGACTTTTGGCCCCTTTTTGTCCATTAGGCGAGGCAGAACATTTGCTGCCGCTGTTGCCAGTCTTTCATGAGTTGCTGCACCTGTTGCATGTGTACTTTGAGTGTGTACTGCTACCATCAGTTCCAGGAGAGTAGTAGCCTACTGATGGTACAGATTCTTACACGGGCATTGGGTTTTTTAGTTTCATAAAAAATGAGTATCTGCATTTATTTCGTCATAGTAAAGTGCGATTTATCACAGTGTACCACATTTGTTGCTGTGAAAGTAGGGCTGTGCTTCTGTCCTGAGGCATTTGTAGCTCTGCCAACAATTCTCCTGTGTTCCTCCAGCTGGTGTCCACTTTAGTTACTCATGAGAGAAATGGAGAGTAGAAAGTTTTTAAGTGTTTTTGGACTGAGCAATATGTAACTAATGTCAACAGAAGTTACTATATCTGTGTTAAAACCTTCCATCTGTTTGTTGATCAGAGTTGGCTCCAGTTTTCATCCATGACTGTTAAATTGATTAAAAATATTTTGATTTCTCTCTCTACAGACGGGCTGCAACACTTCCTGGTTGCTAAGAGGACTCTCTTTAACACTTCTGTGCACTGGATAGAGGGGTCACCGCAGTCTCCAGAACAATGGTAAAAATAAGTTGGATACTGACATATCTTATCAAACGGATACGTTTGTTGATTTAAGGCCTTCATTTTCTAGCCCTTTTATAGCAGTTTACAGTAACTTTTAATTGAATTAGGAACAAGACAAATAAATGCATATGTGTCAGATCTAATTTAAGTCCCAATGCTGGTTCCAGAGTTTTGTTAGCGCAGTCCGCCTGAGGCTTTAGGAACACATGCTTCAGCTTACACATCACTGCTCTCCTTCAAATTGGCTTTGGCTGTCTCAACACCTACTCTTGTGTAATCACTGGTGTTACAAGCTGGCATAGACATGAGAGCATGTTATTCAGTGTTTTAATTAATCAGAGGCAGGCCAGTGACATAAAGAGTAGGCCTGTCCATATAATTAAGTTTAACCTTTCATTCTTGATAAACGCACTTTCTGGGGTAACCAATGACTGCTCGATAAAACAGGATTAATAAAGTTTGTTGAATAACTGTTCCGAGTAATACCTGGAATGTTGTCAAATCTGTGTTATGGACTGAAGGTGGGAGAGATAACCTCTATTGTATAAATAGAAATAATGTAATCTAATAATCTATAATTCTTTATCTTCCAGGACAAACTCGCAGCACAGAGGGCTTAATGTAAAAAAAAAAAAAAAGTAGATGGATTTTTATCTTAAGTCAAGCAGATTTAATGACATCCTGCTTGGGTGCCTTTGTTTTGCACTTGGATCATCACTGTCGTTACATAGACGATATTCTGGTGTAATTTGGTAGTTGTCGTCTATTGTTCTGTTGAAAATATAAAATTTAGGGTTATCCAATTGTACAAATGGAACATTGCATTCACAATTGTCAGTAGTCTGTTCCCTTTTCTTGATAAACAATCTAATGGACTTAAAGGGACAGTTGTGTATTTTTTTGACATGAATCTATATTTCATCCCCTCATCAGTGTAGTACATCCACACTGACTTACCCCCGACAGTGTCCTGTGAGCCCAGTTTTGGTCGAAACAAAAGTAGTCCGGCAAGTTTGCAGGGTCACTAAAATAAAACGTTTTTCTTCTAAAAACCGCATGTGTTCAAAGGAGTGAGAAAGAGATTTATTTGCATCACAAACCAATGCCGACAAAAAAGTCCCTTCTCCTAATCACTTGGTCCTACTTTCTCTCATTTCCTATCAGTGCGCTGTCATGCTGCTGACTGCTCTAGTGCACTAGTCAACAACTTTTTTCAGCAGTGAAACAGGTAGACTACCTGTCATCTTGTGGCAGCGCGGAGGGATACGAAGAGAGAGAATGTAGGGCCAAGTGATTATGATGTGTGACTTATTCGTGCATCTGAAAACATGCCTCCGAAAAAGAAATTAAACCAACTAAGGATTTTCCCAACTCAAACCAGTTCACTGACAGGTGTACGGACTGTTTGGATGGTCACAGATCTCGTACTTGTAACGCCTCCCCGGCCCCTGCTGCTTCAGAATTTCACCCGGCAGAGAAACTGTCTATAGATACTCAGGATAAACTCATGTGAGTTAAAATGGAATCCAAATGAGGGAGTGAGCATTAACTTAACAAAGGCACTTCATTTCTGGAAAACACAAAAGGAGAGGAGGCTGTATTTACTGAAGGAAATTAACTCCTTAACCATTCTTTGCTTATAAACGCCTGAAGAATACCTCTCCAAATTAAAACTCCAGCTGTTCTTCAACCATTTTGAGTACTGTAGTTTGGACTCAAGCAGTAATTTTTGCTGTTTATTTGACAGGTAAACAAACTGTACAAGTAGAAACAAAAATAAATTGTCGTATCCCCATGTTCAGCAGCTCACTGGCTATCCACTCCAGATTCTAAATAGGACTTAATTTGTTGGAACAGCAGCAACCATTTATCTGTCTCTTGACATTTGGTTGGCTATTCTTCCTATCAGTCACCTCTGGGATGCTTCTGATTAGCCAAGTTGGGTGTCAGTCAAAAGGTTTCACTCCATGTAAATTCAATCAGCAGAAAAAGTACATTATGGGCATTGTCTTCAAGGAAAATGGACAAAATTACTAACATAAATGTCAGGTTAGACAAATATTCCTGCAGTTTTTGTGCCTTTATGGATCTTACCTGTGTTTTGGACTGAAGTACTTTACTGGATTATGTTTGCTGGAGTGTTATGACCAAAATGAGACCAGGTTTGTCCAGATTGATGGAGGAATGATCAATTGACAGGCTTCAAAACTAAGAAATGCAAAATTTCTCATATTTTGCTTTTCTGAAAAACAACCTTTTGTGTATGTGTTGTTGCACTTCAGAATGGTTTGTATATTTGGAAAGATGAGTTTGTTCACTTTCATTTGATATGTGGCAAGGTGGTGTACATGAATCAGGGAGCGGTGTATATGAGTCGTATTAAAATAATACCACTGTCCCGGCACCAGTATGTCAGATTGGTAACTAGTTAAAAAGAAATCCAGTGATTGACCTACAGGTTAAGTTGTATATATGGCTCTGTTGTGATTTGTATATAGGCTCGGCCAAAAATGTTAGTACAAACGGCTACAAACACCGTGCAAACAATTTATGGACCAATTCATATGACCTTCTCCAGGTGGCCTTATAAGAACGGAGAGCTCGTAGACTGTTAGTTGCCAAGTGGATGATCTTGTGCAAGATTTTCTACAAACACGCTACAAAATCCCCCTTTATAGGGTTCCATAACAAATGCTGTAGGAACAATTGAAGAACAGAATATGATGTTCATGGATCAGGAGGCCATTCCAGAACCCCACGTTGCTGCAGTAGCTGCAAGTGGATCACAAGAACACATTGCGTTATTAGGGAACCTTACACACAAATGAACTTACAGATCAGAGATTGGCACATTGTTCTTAAGGTGGACGTAAGGTGTTCCTTTAGGCATTCATGTGGTTCTTAGAGGGAGTCGTAGGCAAATTGTCAAGACGGAGTGAATGACTAGACTAAAATGCATGGTGCTGAAGGGAAAGCGTTTTATTAACAGAAAAATAAACATGAAGAAATGACAAACTTTGGAGAGAGGTAATGCAGAGTCCACAGGGTGATTGAGAGAATGTGTGTGATGGGACTGTTGGTTGGGCACTAGGTGACGGACGGTTAGTGTTTTAAACATTCAGTTTACTATATTATTATTGTGCATCTCTGTTGTATTTTTCATATCTCTGCACGCTGCTGCAAGATGACACTAGTCTACCTGTTTCACTGGTAAAACAGTCGTGTACTAGTGCGCAGCAGTCAGCAGCATGACAGCACTGATAGGAAATGAGAGAAAGTAGGAGCAGGTGATTAGGAGGCGGGACTTTTTCATGGACATTGGTTTGTGATGCAAATAAATCAGTCTTTTGAATACATACTGTTTTGAGAAGAAATAGGTTTTATTTTAGTGACCCTCCAAACTTGCCAGACTACTTTTGTTTCGACCAAAACCGGACCAGAACTGGGCTCACAGGACACTGTCAGGGGGTAAGTCAGTGTGGATGTACTACACTGATGAGGGGATGAAATACAGATTCATGTACAAATATCCACAACTATTCCTTTTAAGGCACTGGCAACTGTTCTTTTAGATTCTTGGTAGAGCTGTGGCACAGCTATCTCAGTAAAATAATCATGGTATGGTATGGTGAACTGTGGCTCCACTGTCTGCAACATGTGGATGAACCCTTTGTTCGTCACCACACTATAAGTCTTTGGTGATGAAGGAGGGAGGCAGATTGGTGAGGCACAGCAGTGTGCGTTGGTTTGACACTGGTGGCTGACTCAGCACTGTGTCCTTAAGCTCTGGATGATGCCTGGTGATATGAGCCTGTGCATTTGTGGTGTTCCCAAAGTGCTTAATTTGCATTTTGCAAACTTTAGACACCGTGAAGCTCGGGTCAAACTCGGTCTTCCCTGGCAATCGGTAAAAAACAAAATCAGTCCAAATCTTTGCTTTCAACATGGACGGGTCCAGTTGAATTTCTCTTACTTTGTCCATTAGTTTCCTCTTAGTTTTGGTGCTTACTGTGTATGTGTGTGCTCTAGAACTGGCTGTGTGATGATGTCAGGATGTCCCACATAAAAAACAGGCAAAGTGTCAGTGGATTTGTTTTATTTTTTTAAATCAATTTTGGGACATTTTAAATCGATTTTAAATTGTAGTAAATGAGAACTGTGGTTTTATGTATGAAATAAATTTTTGGCACATCCCTAAATATCACCTAAAGAAAAAAAGCTCTGAACTAACTTAACAAACAGTGGCTGTAATGAGTCTTTTTCTATTTTGCCCAAGAGAGAATGAAGTGATAGATATTCAGGTGGTTGGAATCTAAAACCTCTTTCAGTTACCACTAAAGCTTAAACATTGAATCTTTGAGAAACTGCTATTTCTCCTTTCCTTACAATCTTTCCTCTTCTCATTTCAAGCCTCCCCCAATGCGCCACCGCTCCATGCGTGTCTTCATGAATGATGATCGCCACGCTATGGCGAAACACTCTGCCATCTACCCAACACAGGAAGAACTGGAGAATGTTCAGAACATGATATCTCACACAGAGCGAGCCCTCAAAGCAGTGTCAGACTGGCTGGATAAGCAGGAGAAGGGGTCTTCAAAACTGGACTCGGACACAGATACTGATAAAGACAAGTAAGAAATGTTAAAGTCTTCTCAAAAATGTAATTGGTAAAACATGACATAAGTGCAGATTGTATTATCATAATGAATAGGAACAAGTCATATATTTAACTTTAATCTTTTGTGTTTTTAAAGTGACCATAAAGAACAGGTCACACGCTCCCTGCGGGGTGTGATGCGAGTGGGTCTGGTAGCTAAGGGCTTACTACTAAAGGGGGACCTAGATCTGGAGCTAGTGCTGCTCTGTAAGGACAAACCTACCATCTGTCTGCTAAAGAAAGTGTCTGAAAACCTGGTTACACAGCTGAAGGTGAGGCTTATTTTTTGAAGTTTTGCAAACATATAAGAGAAATTATATTTGAGCCTGGCTTCTTGCTGCTACTGAAAACTGAACTTTGAACAAAAAGAAATCAGCAGTGGTTAATTATTTTTTTAAACGATGTCCTTGCATCATAATTTTTCAGCTCATCACAGAGGATAAGTACGTGGTGAGCCAGAACATCCGTGAGGCCAGTATAGTCATCAAGAACACCAAGGAGCTCCCTCTGACCCTCACCATTCACCTGACTTCCCCTGTGGTTCGTGAGGAGATGGAGAGGGCTGCAGCCGGAGGTAAGCTGCAACACCAGGGCCCCTGTGTTGTTTTTAGTGGCACCCCGCCTCCAGCAGGGAGGCCAGGCAACAAGGCTAGACAGCTATTGTTTATTGGGCCTTCAATGGAGCTAGGGGACACAAATGCACTGTCACATAATGAAAATGTGCTATGTTTATAGCTCTCTAGACACTCTCATAGTTCCATGTAATGTAATTGTACATTTTTGATGGCCCAATATACAGTACAGGGCAGGTAGCTCACTGACTGCTGAAGAAATGGCTTTCTCTCCCCCCTTTATGATCAAGTTCACAACGAAATGAAGGCTTACTGAGAATTTAACAAAATACAAAAAGAAAGAGACCACTTTGTTTGCATGTGTTTTATCATTGATGATGAACGGTTTGCATTGCAGCAAAAATGAGAAGCAGAGTGTGTACTGAAACTGTCCTTGGTTATTAGACCCAGCAACGGGCTCTTGACTGTCACTGATGTTCTTTAGTACGGAAGGCTTCAGGTTACAGATAATGACAAGGGACACTTGGTATGTATCCAGAAATCCATTGGATAGACCCAAGTTGTTAGGACGTAACAGACAAAGGGTTCATCAAGTATTTACATGAATATTAGTGCTTACTTGTGCAATAACATGGTAAGCTTTGCAGTAGCTGACATTCTCTTTGGGTATTGCAACTGCAATGAGGACTTCGGTTTTAGCAGGTGTTGAACCTTGACCTTATCTGTAGCCCTGGGCTAACAGCGATGCCCACTTTGGGTCTTTTGTTTTTCAAGCCATCAGTTTTGCTGCAGTGTGGACTTGTTTTGATACCCACTTTTTATGCATCTGATAACGTCTGCCTGTGGTTCCAATTCTGATTCTCTCTGTCAAGCCTTCTAGTTTGTCAATTTTTAGGGACGCTGGACCTTTGACCAACTGGCCGCTCTCTGTCTCGGAAGGGGCAAAGTGCAGTGCACCCAGTATAGAGGTGAAGGGGAGGGGCTCTGCCTCCTGTTAATGTCCGAAAAGAAAAGCAGACCATTTAAAGCGCTGAATCTTAGGCATCTGTTTGAGTTGGAGAGACATCCTCCCTTTTGATACAGTAAATAATCTCTAAATGAAGGGACATTTTTATACTAGGGATTTTTACTACTGTTATGTTGCACAACCCACTTCATAGTACTGTCGTCTCTGTGGGTTTTAAGTTTAAATATTGTGTGCCGGGCCGTGCAAAACTACAGTAGCTGGGAGGCTAAGAGCGATTGGTGGTTCTCCAGTGGAGGGGTCCCCCTCCCCTTACCCCTCCTGCCTGTGGCTTGGGAAGGCTGCCTGTGTTCCCCCTGGCCGGCTGACAGAACTCCCCTTGGTCAAACTGTACCTTGTCTTCTTATTCCACCTGCCAATAGAAACGCTTTCAGTCAACGATCCCCCGGATGTTCTGGACAGGCAGAAATGCCTAACTGCCTTGGCGTCTCTCCGCCACGCTAAGTGGTTCCAGGTTTGGATCTTGTCTTTATTTGTCTCTAAAACAGAAGTAGTTTTGAGTTTGGTTTTTATGCTGTATGTTCTTTTGTCTTTTATTTGGGCGTTCCATGTGTTTCTCCTATTATTTACTCTTTTGAAGTGTATTTCCTATAGTAATACCCGATGATCTGGATGTTTATTTTGTAGGAAATCTTTGTCATGACACTGTTGTAGAGTTGCTTTGCTCACTTAACAGGTTCAGCCACAGCGCCATTTTAAAGATGTTCATTGCTGCTTTTTAGTCCCTGAGTTCATTAGTCTCCCTGGCCGTCATTCAAGCTGATTAACTCGCATTAGGCAAAAAACCAAAATCCAAATCTGGGACTAATACACCATATATCTAGGTGCAATATTTCTACAATGTCAGTGTTGGTGTGAGTGAGTTGTTGTTATTTTCACATATATGCAAGCTGAAGCCCTTTTACACTGTCTCATGATGTAGTTTTAGACGGTAAATCATGTTGATAACTCATCGTAGTATTGTGCCCTGTGTCATCTTTGGCTTTCACACTATAACAACCAACGCTCCATCTCTGCAGCTTCTTTTTGTAGAGAATGTGGCCTCAACTTCTCCTGCTCTCTGGCTGTTTCTGTTACTCTGTGTGCCACAACTACAGGAATATTGCACCTTGAAAAATCTTTGTAATTATTTGTTTTCTGACACTGACCTTTCAATGACAGCACATGCCAGCATACCCTTTTATAGAGCTGTCTTGGTTCCCTCATGAAAGCTGGTAAAAAGTTTGAGCTGGCTTTATGGATTTTCTTTCTAATGTTAGTCCTTAAGCATGAACTTCACCACATGTACAAATGTTTTAATACTTATCATAAATCATGTTGGCTTTTAACATACAGTCATGAGTGAATAATATATAGCATCTTTCAACAAAACCCAAACATTTTCTTTAATCAGTATAATTGTGCATTTCAGTAATGACAAAGCTAAGCTGTTCTAGTCTGTGTGGCTTCATTTTTAATTTATTTACTTGAATGTTTGCTTTTTGCTCCACATAGACATCTTGGTTTTTTGGGGTTTTTATTTTGACTAAGGTGGCTTGTCCTCCTCGTGCCCCTTTCCCCTCCCCACATATGTCCCCAGGCCAGAGCCAATGGACTGCGTTCCTGTGTCATCGTCATCCGGATCCTAAGGGACCTGTGTGTCCGTGTCCCCACATGGGCCCCACTCCGTGGCTGGGTAGGATATGATTGGCTTTTTTACAGTCTCATTGTACACAACTGTTAATATGCATACAGTTTTTTAAAGTGATGGGATGGCAAACATAAAAACTTGTTTTTGTAAATTATAAATTCTTAGCTAATTGGATATCATCCTCTGCAGTTCTAAAAGTCTCATCTCTTGTCTCTGCAAATGTGCAGGCCATTTTCCATCACTGATGTGAGGAAAAGGTGCTGTAGTTTGACTTAGTATCTGAAAATATTGACTTATCTCAAAATTAAACACATTTACGTTAGTCATTATTTCAAGTAAGCTTTTTTTCATGGCAGTGGTAAAAATAAAACAAAATCGTGTGGATGTAAGTCATATACAAGGTTCAATTTGAGAAAAGGCGCTGCCTCCATTTCAGAAGAGTGAAGCCTGTGTTCACCGATTCCGAGATCTAACGCAGTGACCTGAAATCCCTCTTATTAGTGACCTCGCTTATAAATAGCATTGTCAAATGACGAATCATCTTCCTCCCTCTCCTCCTTCACAGCCGCTTGAGCTGATCTGTGAGAAAGCCATTGGCACAGGGAACCGGCCCATGGGGGCAGGAGAAGCTCTGCGGAGAGTTCTAGAGTGTCTCGCTTCAGGAATTCTCATGGCAGGTATGTGTATTCTTCACCTCACAGTGATGTGATCCTCTGTGGTGGACGTATGTATGTTTATGTGTTCAATACTGTCAGGTGTTTCTATGGCAGATGGTGCTGGGATCTCTGATCCATGTGAGAAGGAGCCCACAGATGCTATTGGTCACTTGGACTTCCAGCAAAGAGAAGACATAACACAGAGTGCACAAGTGAGAGAGGTTCAAATGCATCTAAGCATTTATTGTGTAGTAATCATGCATAACTTACCATCTCGTATTTTCAGCATGCCTTAAGGCTGTCGGCTTTTGGACAGCTTCACAAAGTGCTTGGAATGGATCCTCTTCCTTCAAAGATGCCCAAGAAACCGCGAAGTGAAACTCCAATAGATTACACAGGTAAGGCAGGACAACTGAGCATTTAAGTTTGAGAAGGTTACAGCATTAACCTTAGGAGCACTTGTGTGTTTGTTTATTTATTTTTACACACATGTGATAATGTGTTATTAATAGTATGTGATGACTTTGGTACAGTCCAAATCCCCCCAAGTACTGCATACGCCCCACCAATGAAACGGCCCATTGAGGAAGAGGAGGGAACTGATGACAAAAGCCCCAATAAGAAGAAGAAAAAACTGCAAAAGAAATGTAAGAGCTATAGATGGACTTAAAATGAGTATGTGCTGTATCTGTAGATAAATCGTTTGTATCGTCTGCTTATTGAGTTGTGTCTTGTCTTCATTCTCTGCTGTACACCAGCTCCAGATGAGAAAGCTGAACCTCCACAGGCTATGAATGCACTAATGAGGTTGAACCAGCTGAAGCCAGGTCTCCAGTATAAGTTGGTCTCACAGACTGGCCCAGTTCATGTTCCAGTCTTCACCATGGCTGTAGAAGTGGAGGGCAAGTCTTTTGAGGCCTCTGGTCCATCCAAACGCACTGCCAAGCTGCATGTAGCTGTAAAGGCGAGTACAAAAGGCACTATATAACAGTATCGTTTCCTTCTGTTGGTCCTATCGGTGTTATTTTATGTAAAAATGTCTTTTTAATCTACAATGTGGGCATTTACAGGTCCTCCAGGATATGGGTCTGCCCACAGGAGTGGAACTAAAAACTGCTGAGCCAATAAAGTCAGAGGAAGCAGAAGTAACTGTGGAAGACTTGAAACCAACAATAGCACCCACTGAAGCCCCCACTGCTGTCACAGGAGCAGTCAATGCAGACTCCACTGATGCTGCAGAGGTACACAACACCTTCAGTCATAATAGCATGGAATTGTGTCTGTTCTTGCTCTGGACAATGTTTTTCCTTTGCTTTCATCACATGCACAATTTGTTGACTTGGTCTGTTTCTTGTCAGACTGCTCGTCAACAGGGACCAATCTTGACTAAACATGGTAAGAACCCCGTGATGGAGCTGAACGAGAAGCGCCGTGGCCTCAAGTATGAGCTCATATCTGAGACCGGAGGCAGCCACGACAAACGCTTCGTCATGGAGGTGGAGATAGACGGTCAGAAGTTCCAGGGGACTGGATCGAATAAGAAGGTTGCCAAGGCGTACGCTGCACTGGCTGCTTTGGAACGACTCTTCCCTGAAGGATCAGTGGCCGAGGCTGCCAAGAAGAAAAAGGGACCACCTATGGTAAGGGTAGTCCGCCTTAAACCCACCGTTAAACTATGAACACTTAGAATCCTGGCCTTGGTGGAGTAGAAATGTGATATTCAACATTAATGACTGGGTTCTTCTTCAGCACACCCCGGGCTTTGGCATGATGGGGGCGTCTGGAGGTGGAGATGGGCCTGCACCAAGGGGCAGAGGAAGAGGAGGACGAGGTCGAGGAAGGGGCCGGGGCTTTAATAATGGAGGAGGCTACGGCCAAGGAGGTAAAATGACACTTAAAGCAGATGCACTGCAGGAGTCTTCTCAAACACTGACCTTTAGTTACCTTAACCACAGAAGCTGATGGATTGGTATTCTCTAAATCCTCTAATAATAGGTTTATTATTTACATCTATTGTTTAAATCCTGCCCCCCCCCCCTTGTTAAAGTTACTCTTGCAATGTTAAAACCAAATCTACACATCCTGTATCAGTTCAGTTGGGCCTGCTGTAATGCATAATCACCACATTTCTGTAATTTAACATACCCACAGTGTTTTTGCCTGATTGTTGTATGAAAACATCTCAAAAGGATTAATACTATAAGTTTTTTTTAACTTAATTTTCCACAGACTTACTAAGACTTAAATCTACTTAATGCCAAGGCACTTTTGTAGCCGGGGGGGGTACTATGTTTGGTGCTAGCGGTTTACTCCCCCTTTTTCCCTCCTTAAGCTTTTTTGTTTATTTGACAATACATACTGACACAGCCTTTATTTAATTATAAGTTTTTGTTTAAGGAAAGATTTTATGAATATATGTGACATGTTACATTCAGTTTTTAAAATCTGTGTCATCCCACCAGGTGGATTTGGGACATATGGTTATGGGAACAGTGCTACCTCTGGATACAGTGAGTGCTCATTTAATCATTTCTGACTCTTACGTTGATATGTGTTCTTCTTAAGGCTGCAGTTAGCCTGTGGGTCAGTATAGACATTCTAGTAGATCCCTCGTGCCGTAACGACACAAAAAATGGCTTCATTGTAGAATTCAGCAAATATTAATCAAGTTGGGACGTTCCCACTTCAGTGATTTTACATTTCTCTGCTTTAAGCCACAGGATTGATCTGTTTTTTGAGCTTTTGAGTTTACGAGAACCCCCTTCTTCCCTCTGGCAGCCTGTTCTGAGGACTGACCTACCTGAGCGTGACAGGAGCAGAGAAATCTAAAAACCAACTCAGTTTTGAAAACAATCTGACCACTGCCACTTTTACGGCAGAAAAAAAACAAACCCTCCAAATAAAGAAATCTAATTTTGATATTTTTTTTTTCCTTTCTCTGCCCTGTCTCACTCTTTAGGTGACTTTGTCTCAGACTGCTATGGCTACCACGAGTTTGCGACTTAGATCTTCCCCCACTCTTAGAAAATCTTTAACAATCCACTAAATGGACAAAACGCTCAGTAGTGTTCCAGCAGCATCACGAACACCCTTCACCACCAAGTCCACACCCCTGGGACTAAAGTGACATCAACTGCTCCGCCCTGTCCTGTCGTGCCAATTCCACTTGTCATGTCGTGACACCCTGGGGAGACGGTCTGCCTCTGCATGCATAGAAACCAAAAGTCACATCCTGTTCTGTCAGCTCGCCGTGGATGTACCCAAAACGCACGGACCTCCCCAAACTGCAGGGTTTTTTTTTTTGTTTTTGGTTTTTTTTGTACATTTCCTCCCATTGTTGGACCAGTGGCGGAGTTTTGTTTTATTTTTTTTTTAATCCTAATGATGTAAAACCCTGTGGGAATTGGACGAACTGCCTTTTTTCTTTTTTTTTTTTTCTCCTGAGATGATCAAGACCGTGACAGCCTGTCTCTTTCTCCGTTCAGTTAGATGAGAATACTCACACAAGATCCATTGTTTTTCATTTAATGTCAGAATCGTAAAGCTTTTTATATTTTTTTTTCTTTGCTTTTATAAGTAGCCACATTTGTTAGTTTTAGAATCTGCTTTTTCTGTCACAACAGCAACACTGTTCAGTCTTGACTACACTTAATGCATGATGGTCTTAAGCAGGGTTTAATTGCTGCAGTATCCCATCTGTAACAGAATTAGGCAGCGATGATCTGAGGCTGTTGACTCAGACTGGCTGATACATGTTTGGGATGGAAGACTTCTAGTTGAGGCTGTTTTTATATGTCTTTTTTTTTTTTTTAAATAAATGTGATCACCATACTTCACCGTGTTGCTGTCCATTTGCACGACAAAACGTGTCAATGTGTAGTCTATATTTTTCAAAATGTTAATACTATTTTAAGATTGTGCCATGATGTTTCAATTCCTTAGATTACTACAACAACGGTGGCACAAACGGTGGAACCGGGGCTTCGAGCAGCCCGTCAGGTGGTCCTTCAGCCAGCACAGTGCCCGGCTCAGCTCAGGGGTCCTACAGTTCATACTACCAGAATGATGGAGCCTACACTGCCACATCTGCCGTTAAAACCCAAAAAAAGAAACCCCCCATGCACAAAGGAGTTGGGAAAGTACCCTTTTCTGGTCCTCCTGGTGCAAGCGGAGGATCTGCAGGGGTCTACCAGGCCAGCAGTGCCTCAGGCCAGGGTTCGTATAACCAGTACGGCCAAGGCTATGGGCAGGGCAAGAAGAACTTCAACCAGAATCAGGGGGGGTCGGGAGGATATTCGTACAGCACCGCCTATCCAAGCCAGGTTACCGGGGGGTCAGGAGGTAACCAAGACTACAACTACGAAGGTGTGTTAAAGGCACAATGTCTAATATTTTTAACTGAAAAATGTTAACATACAGAGTGCTCATGAAGTCTCTTTACAGTGTAACATTTATTACAAAAGCAAATGAATGGACAAATCTGGGAATTATTACAAAATGAAAAGTAGATACTGAAGTTTTGCCTCATTTAATTCACTTCTTTATGGGTACCGTTATGGCGCTTTTCCACTCCATGGTACTAGCTCTACGCGGCTCTTTTGCTTTTCATTACGAAAAATGACCTGGAATCTGGGACCCGATACTAGTTTTTTAGTACCGCCTCAGTCGAGGTTCCAAAATCCTGGAGCGGATACCAAAACGTGACG
>JAPSES010000069.1:14780316-14802961 GCA_029822895.1 Maxillicosta whitleyi | reverse complement strand
CACTGTTCAGTATAAGAATTTCCATCTTGTGCTCCAACAAAAACACCACAAATATGCTAATACATTTTTATTTAACATAAATATATATATATATATATATATATATATATATATATATAAGTGATACATACAGCTAAGAGCACAGCATATTTGAGAAATGTGTTCTTGTACTTTTGAATAATTAGTTCTTACAGATTTACAGAATTAAAATATCATTTAAAAAATATATTATTAAAGTTAATAGTGTATTTACATATTTCTGTTTTTCCAGGTATAATTTTATATTGATTATACCTTTGTATCTTTTTTTCCTACAAAATTAGTTCCAGTTGAATTAAAATAGAGTTGTTAAGCAGAAAAAAGAAGCCTATTTAAGAAATAATATATGAACCTTTCATTTTTGACTGATGCTCACTTTTACTTGATCTGGCCTCGCAGCAGCACATCCTAAGCTGCTTCACTAACAACAAAGTCTGAATAGAATGAAAGGATTTAGAACATGAATGAATAGAAATGATCTTCTCACACACTCCTCATGTTTCTACCTTTTCTTTTATATCCCATATTATTTTTCTCTTACATTGTGTTATGTGTGGTGTGGATTCTTTTCATGTGTTTTTTTAAGTCTGTGTCCTGAGTGATCTGATCACAAGTTGACAGCATGGCGAGGTGTGAACGCACCTTGACCACATTGGAAGTGGTCTGGGATGGTAATAAGTCATTTAACATTCACACGTGCGTGTCAATCATACTCAGTGCTAACTGAACTAGCTCTGCTCAAGTTTTCTGAAACTGAAAACTCGTATTTAACAGCTCTGGGTTCAAGATTTCTTCTGGAACAGGTACAACCCTGATCGGTGGGTCATATGAATGCAAACTTTCAGCTGAGTCTCACCCTGTCAACCATGAAGTCGATTGCATCTGCCATTTTAGGGTCCACAGGTCCTTTAGCAAAGTTCCCCAGAACTATCTTCTTCAACATGAAAGCTGGCATCAGCCAAAAGCTACAAAAACAAAACACATGAATCAATACACAGATGTGAGCATGTGCATGAAGATGCTCAGATAAAGTCTGACCTGTTTGCCGTCCATGTTTGATTAAAGATGGAGGTGTCACTGAAGGAATTACACAGTATCAGTGAGTGCACCCGGGGGGATTTGTGTGTGCACTCTGCAAACTTCTGAGCCAAGAATCCACCCAAAGATGCACCGAACAGGTGAACCTTAAACAGGCAAGAGTCCACTGTCATTCATTATAGAATCAGTGGCACATGAAACAAGAAGAAAATGTAGAAGCAGGCTTACTTTATCCAGCTGGAGGTGGTCGAGCAGCTTCCTGAAGCCGTCACAGAACTCCATGAGGTCCCAGTACACCGGGTACTGCAGCTGAAGTAAGAAAAAAAACACAGTGAAGCAATAAAGTACTGATATAAGACTGACCTTCAACACTTCCTGAATGAACCCGAACAGGAAGTCAGACTGTTGTAAATCACAAGAATCAGATATTAGACAAACATAATTAGAAAAGCATCAACGCAGCTCATGAAACACGAATTACAAACTTTTGACTGAAGTCTGACAGTATATGTATGTGTGGGAACAGATGATGGAATGGTTTTATGGGTTATATTTCATATATTGGTGTTTACATTTTATATTTTATTCACTAATATTTATGACAGGCCTGTATTCATTTTGTTTGCACACTAGAAAATTCTGGCATAACTTCCAACCTGAAAGGAGAAGAAAAAACTAATGGCAAGAGAGAATTCCAAGATCTCCGCTATAAACTTTACATCTGAAACTAGACCAGTGTGTTTTGGCTTGTAGCCAGAACACACTGAGTTAAATATAATTGTTAATTCTCATGTTTAGCCAGACTTCAAGCAGTTGAAAATTTGCTCAAATCAAATATGTCCAAGTACTGTACCTTTACTTTGTTGAAGAGATCATAGAAAATAATCAGATAATAAGCCTTTCTAGGTTTTTAGAGTTTAGTTTAGAGTCTATGAGATTCCCTTGGGTGGTCTAAAGGGCTGTTTCAGTGACTGTTGTCAAAAAGAAAACTAATCGTGTAAAGTCTTGTTGAATCAGTCTTAAAAATGAGTGAGGATTAGCGTGTTTCAGAACATTACAGGAGAACTAAATAAATATAATAACACACAAGGTTACAAACCAAGTGGAAAGTGCACTAATGGAAAATAAGAGATATAAATAAACAGCTAGATTTCACTGAATATTCCATAGAGCTTTTCTATTTTTGCAGATATGCTGTACAGGTTCACTTAAGTTCTGTTTATATGGTTATTGTTTTAGGTTTGACATTTTATATTATGATCTTGCTTTGCCTGTTAATATATGACTATTCTGTTTTATTATGTTGTCTAAGCCCTTTTATTACTATGTCAGTGTTTGACACTTTCTGTAAATCTATCAGTTAAAACCCATCAATGAAACAAACACGATTCTTCCAGTAAGTTACGTAAATATTATAATGTTTTTGTCATTTCAACCTTCATGTGTTACATGAAGGTTGGTTAGACATGTGTTTGAACACTGGTTCTATCGTGAACACTCACGAATGTCACACATCAGGTATCAAGTGTGCAACAAGCGCAGCCAAAGTTGAAATGTAATGAACTCTACATGAACTGCACACAGTTTAAAGAGCAGCGATACAGAGGGGGGAGCAGATTCATCGGCCTTTACTGTTCAGTCAGTGTAAACGCTGAGCTCTGACAACAGAAGGGGATGAGTCAGACCAGTGTGGGCTGACTGGACCTTTGACCAGCACACACTGTGTGTTGGATGACATATGGTTGTCTTCCATCAGGTTGGCTTTGTAATCATAACCATGACTTTCATTTCCTACAAAAGCGCAGCACGATAAATCTGGTTTACACATGGTTATTAATTCTACAAAAGTCTGAGGGATTTCTTCAAGTACAATCACATCAATCATTTGTTTTGGAAATAAATTGATTTTGTTGCTTACAACGTAGTGAAAACATGTTGGGGAGAAAACATATTTACCACTGTTTTAACATTTCCTTTCTATTACACTTTTAATCATTTTGGAACTGAGGGAAGGTGTGATTTTTTTTATTTTAGAAAATATCTATATAAAAAAAGTCAAAAAAGATTTCAGTCATTCTAGAAATTCAGCAGTGCATTTAGAGGAAGGGCTGGGAAGCTCTTTTATTTTCTCATTTGATTAGGGAGGTAATATATTGTGTTTGTTTTACTTCTCTTTGTTAGGCAAGTGGCAAATCAAGTGTTTTTTGTTTGTTGTTTTGGTTGTGCTTACCCTGAAGCTATTCTTTAATTTTGTAAATAAATTAATTATCTTGGATTGCAAACTCATGCAACCCTGGCCTTCCTTGGGAAAGTGGAGAAAGTGTGGAGTCTCCTTTACGTCAAGCTCATGTTGTCCTACGCTGGGTGAAACAATTTTTAATAGGACGTCAAGATGTGGACAGCAGGTATGTTTTCCAATGTCCGTGTTGTTTCTACATGCATCGTGATAGAATGATGGTTTGTGATGTAAAACTGCCAGAGGCCTGGAAGGTCATGCATATTCCACAGTGGTTTCTGTCTTTGGTATTTCCACAGTAGGATTTCCCTAAATTCTATGATTTTCACAATATTACGTATAATATATACAAACGACTGAAATTTACAGTGATTTTGGGTTGAAGAAATGTTCTTTTAAAAGCGACTGAGCTACAACGAACCCATCTAAGACAAAGCCTTACGTCATTAACGATTTATCTGATAAATAACAGAACAGCCATGTACTGTACTTGGTTTCAGAGTCTGGTTTTGACCAGCTCTAAAGTGTCAAAATATAACTGTTGCTATGTTTTGGCGCTATATAAATAAAATTCGATTGATTGACTGATTGATTGATAAACTGTTATTTTGTCAGTAGCCCTAGAGTTTGACTGCAGGTAACAAAATCTAAAAGTAAAGTACAAATAAATTAAATATGAAATAAAGGCTTGAGTTAAAACAGATTTTCATTTTTACTGCAATGAAGAAAAAGGAAACAGGATTTTCAGCTATATGCAATTAAAAGTCACAGCCACGTCTGAATTTAAGGATGGTGCATTTGACAGAAGTAAACTCACCGAGATGACTCTGTAGCCCCATCCTGTCAGAGCCAAAACCTGCTGGAAAAACACCTCGGCAGTTCCACTGACTGGAGGAAGGAAGATGATGGGGCACCTGATGCTCTTTGGGCCTGCATCGTACAACGACCACACCTTACTGTCATCATCATCGACAATAATCTGATGGGAGGACAGAGGAAGGAGGTTTGAAAGGTTAGAATGCAAATTAATGTGCTGGACTTTTACACAGTGGACCCGCATTCTGGAATCAAAGGGGTGGTGACGCAGCACAGCATATAGTGTGAACTATCACTTCTGTGTCAGAAATACCCCGAGCATAGCTGTGCTGCTAACCTCTCTAGAGTCAGCCCGTCTTCGACCATTCCACTAATTTTAGCATGGACAGAGCCCTCCTCCTCAAGTGACAACAGCTCGCAGATATCAGCGTCTCCCTAGTTCGATAGCGTGGAGGTTCATCACAACGTCGCACCATGGTTGTGGAACAAGAGGAGTTCCTTCTATATCACGTTCCTAAATCATGATTCCACCTTCATCTGTTACTACCTCCAGAGGTGTTACAAAGACGTGGCAAAGGTGGAACCAAATGATCCTACCATTGTGTTTACACAGATGTAATTTCGGAATAAAGGCGTAATATTCCCGTACCAGAAGTGCTACATAAAAGGCGCAACTGATTATACTGATAGTGGCATTAGGGTGTTAACATTAAGACTCAAACTTGGTGATCTTTGGCAGAATAATGGAGGATGTCGGGAAATAGTGAATCGACACTGACCTCTAAAGCATTTTTCCAGAAAACATATCCCAGAAAATAAAGCAGGTGCTGTTGTTGCTTTGGAAAATGGAGTAAATGCAAATGAGGGGGGGGGGGGGAGAGACAGTGAAACCAGATAGAAACAAAGCTGGAGTTCTGTTTTTGGTGTTTAAGTATGAAGTTAATGGAAGTAGATTGTATACAGACTATGTCAAAACAGCAGCTTTACTGTTACACTGAACAACTAAACCACTTCCACTGTACCGATAGCTGTGTGTTTACAATGATGCCTCTGGTTTAGTAATGTCAAAGTTACTTCACGTCTGGTGTGACCACAAACAAATCTTAACATTAGACTTTCAACATCCTGACTGTTTTGGTTTGGACCTTCCTACAAGAAAAGAACCTTGTGGGCTTTGAACTCCATCACCAGGTTTCAACATGATATAATGACTTTGCCTCCCATGTTACTATATTGACATATCTAATGTTTTGCAGAGATTGCAATAGCATATTTACAGGACAATGATAGTTTATAACAAGAAAAGGCTGATGGATGGTTATTAGTTATTCGGCTTGATATCACCACCTCTTTATTATTGATGGTTGAAACATCTAAGGGTTGTTTCATGTTGCATACATTTGATGAAGTTAATGCATCACAGAGTTTTCAAACCCTCATTATAATGACTTGTACACTGATGACTGATCATTCATTCTGTTTTTTGTTTGAGTTTCTTTCTTTTTTACTGAGCTGATAAGTCATCTTCTCCCTGGGGATCAATAAAGTCCATCTGTATCTGCATTCTCTGGACTAAACAGTTAAAAGTAAACAGCTCTGCATGATAAACAGTACCTATATCCTGCCGTCAACACCATTGTTTTTTGCATCTGTGTAATGATGTGGCTACTGTAATTTTAACATCTAATTTTAACGTCCTCTACCTTCTATTTGTTTTCCTTCCTCCTTTCTTCACGGGTGATGATAGCCTTGTGTAACTTCCTCTAACTGCTCCAAAACCATATGAAAAACACCCAGAACAAAGACCAAGAGGTTTCACTGTTTTTTTGATGAAAATATAAGTTTGAGAGTCTGGTCCTAATGAGAATTAAAATATCCTCAGTAAAAAAGTACTGTATACTTCAAAATAAATCAGAATCACTAACCTCAGTCTCAATGAATGAATAAATCTGGAACTGAACATTAAACTAACAGTCTGTAATTAATGTGACTGAGATGCCTGATATTAGACATTAGACATAGTCATTATTGCCAGTTTCTGTAAGAACTGACAGTTTGTAAAACTGGTGATGATTAATTGGTTTGCTTTTTTTTTTGGATCATTGTGTTCTATTTACTACAATTATAGTGACACCTACTTGAAGTTCAGAAATCTTAAACCAACACACAGGAACCTCTGAAGCGACACTTATTATTTACTGATCATTAAAAAACTAATGTAGCAAACTATATCAATATTTAAAACAACTCTAAGAGCACTCGTAAAGTCAGTCCTGCACAGTATCACCAGTCCACTGTACATTTCATTCCACACAATTATTATGTTGCACATAAGGAAAAACAAGCAAACAACTCATGACCTATTTTTCCTTCCTTTCTGTCACTTGACGGAGACACCAACACCATTGAATTCTTCTTTTTTTTTTTAATCCAACTGTATTTCACCCGAGGCGCTCCTGTGTTAAATACAGAGACAAACATTTCCAGCCTCCACCCCTTTTTATGGAACTGCTCCATAATTGAAGGAAATGATCGTGGTATTTCTATGTGCGAGGAAACAACAATAAACCATATGAAGGGCGATGTTAAAACGTTGTTGAGATGTTGTTTAGTACAGGTGGGTTCCTGTCCGACATCACCTCAAACTGTCCAGCAGAAACCCTAGGTCGTGGTTAATATTCAGCAGACTGTTCCACTTCAGTTGTTGGTTAACACAGTGCTCTGACAGCTGACACCTGCTTTACTGCTCTGGTTTTACTTCCATAGCGAGCACATCTCTGCTTTTCCAGGCACGTCACACTGCGGATCACACCTCAATAGTGGTTTTCTGTCTGCTTTTGTCTGCCCGACCATTGATGCCAATAGATCTGTCATAAGTACATCAACATTTTTATGACAAAATAAAATGCCTTATTTTTCTTTCTCCCTCCTTGTGTTGTTAAATAATGTGTTGCCATTCTTAAGTGGTTGCTCTAAATTTCCCCTAGGTGTGACTGTGTGGTTTGCTTTTGCCAGATGTCAACTGGGATTCATAAAGATTTAGAGACAACTTATAAACATAGGTGTGTAAAACTGGCCTTAGCCATACTCACACATTACTAGTAGCTACAACCTATGAACCTCTGGTAATTTTTAATTTAAAAAAAACCTGCATAGGTTGTATATTATCGTAATCCTAAGCAAATCAGACATTTCTTTCATTTGTAAAGTAAAAAACCCCATCACAAATTCCAGCTACGGCAAAGAACACTTTTCTCTTTCAGTTATCTGTAACTGGTGAACCTTCCTTTTTCATCAGAACTGAGGAATAATGTTAGTATAACATATATATATAAAAAACAGACTTTTCTTATCCTGTGCCGATGTGAGGAGGTTAAATTCCAAATTACCACAGGGTATACCAGCCTCATGCAAATACAGATTTAGCCAACTGCAACCAAGGAATGAAAGTAGCTTCATGTACTTGGAATAGACTGTGGAATAGGCCTTTATGTACATTATTTTAAAATCAGTTTGTGCACACTAACAAAGAATGTGATTCCAGTTTATCTTTAGCTCTCATGTCCTAGAATAAATATACATATAGAAATAGAGAATAAAAGTAGAAATCTAGTGGTAAAAAAGGCCTTTTCACCCTATGAAACTATACACAAACTGGAAAGTACAAAAAAAAAAAAAAATCAATAGTGCAAATGCAGGATGGAAGCAAATACAGACTACATGCTGTATATAATGTTTGATACAGTTTACCAGAAACTAAAAAATAACATTATATAACACGCACTTTGTTAAATGCCTACCTACAGCAGGTTACTTTTGGTCAATTTCTAATCACAGATCACTGGACCTGAGCTGCTCAAATTTCAACAGTGTATATTTTTATTTATAACAAAATTGAAGGTGCAAACAGAGACATAAAAATACTTTTTAAACAGCATGGGCGTAAAAAAAAAAATAAAAATCACAGCACTCAAACATGCTGGCAAGAACCATAGTTCTCTTAAAATATCCCAGGAAGAATTTGACAGTTTTGTGTGATGATTATAAAATTCAAAGGGTGAAAGATCATTCTGATGAATCACTATTCAAGTAACATTGCTTATTCCTTTAGATTTTTCTCCAGTTATTGTTTTACTGAGTGGATACTGGACACTAAACATCCACTAAGTGGTATCAGCTTAGATGACAACGGGACAGAAAAGTATAGATGGCCTGGTGTTTGCCAGAGTGCATACCATACAGTGTGACAGTCACTGTAAACATGTGACCGACTGACTCACAGGTCTACATTCACCTCCTGATCAACATGTGCTGTGAGACAAATCGCTTTCCTCCCCACACATAAATAACTATCACAAAACCTTCTGACTGAATGAGAGGCTACAGGATTGGGATAACCTGTGACTGCACTCTGACACAATGTTATGATTTGATACCATGAACTAAGAGCTTTGTGTAGTATCCTCAGGAAACATGAGCACCTATTGATTGAACTGACAGAGGCAGAGAATTAATGTAAGGGAAGAGAATACAGTCAGACACAATGACCCTACACAGGAAATGGATAGAGTTACTCCATATAAACAGATCTACAGATTATTAACAGACATGATGTAGTACAGTACTCAAATATTTTAGCATGCAGATATTGTACTTCCGAGTTTCCTATTCTCTTTGTTTGAGTCCTGTGAGATTAGAATGCCACTATGGATGTGAAATGAACTGCATTTAGATGAGAACATGGACAATATACAGAAATATGCATTTCTCAAACTCTGTATTAAGATACAATGTGGATATATGTGAAGTATGGGGAGCTAAAAAACAAAAGTTTGAGGAAAAAAAAAAAAAAAATATGCTTCTATATAAGAGTGATCAGCCTTTGCACTTAATATGTTTTTAGACCATCACATTAAATAGTGACTTTAACCTTTACAAACCAGTTTAATAAATAAATGTATACAAAATAAATTAAAAAGCTTGTGGAAAAATGGAATTTGTCAAACTAAATTGTACAAACAATATTAACGCATAAACACCCAATACTACTTTTGTGTTAGTTCCCAGATAATTTTTTCTGTCCATTTAATCTTTCTTAAGTGATTTATGACCATTTATCATAATATTACCCTCTCCAGTTTGCTTTTTTCAGTGGAAATAAGGCATTTTTATTTAAAGATCATGTTCTTCAATCATCATGCTGAGATTACATTTGAAGGTTATCATACCAAAAACAAAGGAAACTTCTGAAAAAGTGATTTTTTTCAGTAAAATATATCATAAAATGATAATCCATCCACTGTCCATAGGTTTTTACTGGTGAATCAATGTTGTAGAAGATGACAGTGTTTCCACGTTCACCACAGAGCCTCTGAATGTCCAAATGGGTTATATCTGATGACCATGAAAAGATTAACTGAATTTTACAACAGTTTTTTACATGTATTAATCAGACTAGAGGCTCTAAAATTCTAAAACAGCTTAAATCAGTAGATGCTTTGGGTCACTGGTGTATATTTTGGTCTTTATGTGTTAAGTATAAAAGAAATATTTCACAGTACTGCACACGTACAGGCCTAAAAGCTATATTGATAGTTCATCCACTAAAGTATTTTTAATATACAGTACACATCCTCCTACATATTAAATGCTTTCTTTAGAAGCAGAAGCACTGAAGCAGCACTGGGTGTTCAACTGTGTCGACAAGAAATTCCATCTACTCAAGTATGTCTAACACTCAACATGTAACCACTCTTGTATGTATGTGTTAGAAGTATTTATTAGAACTACTACTCAAACAAGGCCTCTGTTTTCATGTCTGCGAGTCAGGTGCTACTCCAAATCTCTTAATGCAGTTCCCAGTTCAAGCCTTCTGGGATAAGCACACAAGAAGTCACATGCCCATCTATAGCAGCTACAAACTGTTTTTCACTTTTTCCCCTCATATTTATGATAGTGTGCAGATGTTTATTTGTTACTTTCACACTTAAATACACACGAATGTCTCCTTTTTAAAATCCCTGTAGTGTATCCTCTTACTTTCCTTGTCATGTGCATTCAGTGGGGCCCTGTTACAACCAGAACCACCATAACACCATATCAGAACGGAAAGTAAAATGGTGATGTACTTACTCTTTTCAGAGGCACTGTACTCCTAAACCAGTTATAGTCAGGAGACACTTTAATCTCCTCCATCTGTGGGAAACATTGAATGACAAAACAAGTCAGGAAATACAGAAAATAGCTACGTCATATAGATAGTTACTGTCCAGATTAGCATAAATAACAAGCTAGCTTAACCGCTGCTGTGTGTTCGACTTATTCAAATACACCACCAACAACAACAAAAAAACATGACTAGTCAGTGTGTGGCCGTTTGGAGGTAACATTTCGGAGTCTCGCGTCACGGTGGACAAACTCAATGACCGAATATGAGCCACGGTTAATTCACTGTGTCTAAACGCGATTTTGTGGGTACTATTACCGTTTTCGTTGTGGATGTTATTCACCGTGTCCGTGGAATTTTATCCATGTCTAGGTAGCATTTTCTCCAGCTAGGTGGTCATATGACACGACTTTCAACGACTTCCGCAAAGGCTCTGCCTCGTTTTTTGACACCGCCCACCAGTGTCTGTGTCACGGCCACAGATTGAAGCTGCGTCGCGTTTGTACCAGTGGAAGTGGGTTTTGCATATTAGCTTTTAGCCTAGCTTAGCTATTACCGCTACAGTGAACACGCATGCGCACACAAACGTTTAGATTGGATCTGACGAAGGCGCTCTTTCATTATTTTTTTTTCTTACGAAAAATGAATATCTTGAAATGTCTTAAAAGATGTTAATATGTAATATTTTGAATACGCCTGTGTAAATAATAAGCTGAGGCATAACCTTGATAAAACTGCACATATTTTTCTTCAGGTACTTCTTTTATGTAATGATTTGTAGATGTAAACATTTTCATAATGCAACTTTACTTTTATCACTCTAAAGCATAGGAGAAAAGTTTGGAGTTGACGTTATTTTACTGGTCCAGCTCAAATGAGAATTAAAATCGGTCTGATACCTATGGTTTGAACAGTTTATTTAACATATTGGGGAGAGTTTGACACTGAACTCATAATGAAACATTGAACTTTATCACAACTGCAAATTAAACATAAGGAAATCTGTGGCTCTCGGACAGACAGGATAAAAAAAAAACCTGCCATCTGAATGGGGACTAAATTTATCCCACAAATGTAGTAGCGTCAGTGAATAGGAGAATATTTGCCTCAGATGTAGTGAACTACAGTTGCAGAAAATGAAGAAAAAAAAAAACTAAGTGTAAAATACTTTAAATTGATACTTTGGCTTCAGTTCTTGGTTACATTCAACTACTTGTGAGAGCCAACGACAGGGAGGAGGAAGAGTCTAAAGTAACAAAGAGTAAAGGATGACTTTTGCAGGTGATTTTATGGCTACATGCAAAATGCAGTGACGCTACAAACGTCACTGCCAAGCCTCAAGTCCCATGACTTTGCCTTTTGTGCTGCTGATAACACATCAAATACACCACTGCATTTCAATACCAACTCTCCACAACCCTCCATGAGATCAACAGACACAATGACAAGTTCAGGTTGAGGCCAAGGTGTTAGACCAGGACAGATAAAATAGGATTACATCACTACACCAACACATGCTAAGGTTTTAAGAGCCACTTTAATCTCCAAGCACTCAATTATACTAACAGTGGACATAAGAAGCACATTGTAACTATTTCCTATCATCAGTTTCAAAATAAACCCTGGTGAGTAGTTTAAGACCATCATCTGGGCTTGTGAATTCCCCTCAACCATAAAATACATCACTCAAACTTAAAAAAAAAAAACACCCAAGGGAGCATGTGAAAACAACTGAACTCACGCTAACAATTGAAACGCAGTATATTTGTGAACATGACAGGAACTCTGTGTTATAAACCGTGCACTGGACTTATCAAGCCGCCACCTTAAGCAAAACAAACATTTATTAGATCAGAAATCAGAACATGCAATCAAAGTGACAAGTGTCTGTTACGCTACTAAAAATATCATAAAATGTCTTAAATTTTTCACTGAGAGCCTAGAGGAATAAATAAGATAAAAGCATTTGTGCAAGTGTGGATCACATTACTGCTGGCTCAAAACGATGGAAATCAGAGTGCTTCTAGAAAAGCACAAAGGCACTTCCTACGTTGCGGTCATCTTTGCAGAACAGCTAATGAGGTGAGTCAACTCAGTCCAAAGCAGAATAATTCCCAGCAATATATATTCCATGACAAAAAAAAAAAAAAAAACAATTTCTAAAATACAAGCATGCCACAGAATAATATTGCTTGAAAATAACTGATCTTAAAAGACATTTATTAGTGCTGCATGTTAGTATTAACCTCCAGCTTTCTGAGCAGTTAATACTTTTATCAGTACAAAAAGGTGCCAAAGTCGCCCATGCCGTTGCGTCTGAATTGGTTTCCTTTGATGGAGACAAATATCTCATGGTCCATGAGGTCCTGCGCTTCTCGGCTGCAGGACGCCTCCTTGTTTCTGCTCATCTGCCGACAGAACTGCCATTTCTTTGACGAGGTGGCAGGTGCGTCGCCGTCTGTGCCGTTGCCGCCGTCCGCTGACTCAGCCTGAACATCTCTGGAGTTGCTGGCAGTCGGAGTTGCTGATGAGGCGCTGATGTGAGGATCTGTAACTCCTTCCTGCTGTTTCTCTTCAGCCGTCTGTCCGGCATCATCTGGGAAACAAACCGACAGGTGAGTGCGGTGAACTTTTCTCTGATCATCAGTTTACATCGTGACCTCATTAGAAGTTCTACGTACCATCGCTTCTCTCAGCAGGGACTTTTTTATCGCCCATGTTACCGGGTTTCACCAGAATCACTCCGTAGCCTTCATTGTTGTGGATCACGTTGTTTTCCATGGTGATAGACGGCATCACATCCAACTCATCGGCAAAGTCCTACAGAGGCAGCCAATGTAGCAACCCAAAAAAAAAAGTAAGTTATTTATTTAAAAACTTGTTTTGATCGGCTTTCATGGTGCAAGAAGACTCAACTAACAAAGTCACTTAATACACTTTTACTTACCATTTAGTAAATGGTAAGTAAAAGTGTGTTATATAGTAAATGGCATTTACTATTAAATTAGCGAACGCACACATATAAATAACTCCTGTATATCTACACGAAATTATGAAAACATCCCAGACACACGGATTAAGTGTCAACAAGAGAAATGAATACTGTCAGTGTTTGTTGGAATGCAGGTAGTATGAGAGAATTTGCTTAAAATAAATATAATTGTACACACTGAATTATCAATAGCAGGCACAAATACAACACACCTTCCCACAATCAATCAATCAATCAATCAATCAATCAAAGAAAGCATAGGTTTGCTCCATATCAGGTCAGGGCAACATGAATTAATTCTGTTAAAGGTTTTATTTTCCCAAACTGCAAAACCATCTCTCTGGAAACCTTGCTTGTTCAACTAAAAACTCAAAATGCAACACTTTCCTTCCTTTAATAGAAAAAATGAAAATGTGTATTGCCAGTCATACGTGGCACCTAGTTTGAGTAAAATAAGAAAAAATGTAAATAAAAGTAGAAAAAAAAAGAAAATTATTTTTTTGGCCTCATCACCCAGCCCTATTCCATACTAAAAAATCTATTGGTTTACCATGACAAGATGTAAATATGCACATATGCATTTATAAAAGATGTCTTGCCAAGGGTTAATGACAACGTTAATGGAGACTTTATATGTAAACTAAATGAAAAGCCACATGAGAGCTGTGAAACATTGAACATTTAAGACTGGGTAAAGATAGAGATGTCAATTTCAATGTCATTTTTGCTGCAGTAAGGTTGGTCGGTTGTATGTTTCAATATTTTCCTGTCCCTGTTTATCCATATTTTTTTTTGCTGTCTTTTGTCACCTTGATGAGGATCCCATCCTTACAGTGGTGGATGCCGTTTCCAATCAGACTGCATACACTGCCTGGGTAGATCTCTACACCAGCCCCCTGTAAAAAACAAAAAGCCAAATGAGACAATATTTTGAAGGCACTTAATTGAACGCCTGCTTTATTTAGCTAATTAGATATTCAATTACTCTCAGTACGTTTGTCACAATTTGTCCTCTGTTTTTAGGAAATTATCTTTTAGATATTTGGCCATTTAAGTGCTAGTTATTTGAGTTGTTCTGACAATTGCTTTAGTTGAGCTCCTGTGCCATTCTTCTTTATTGTACCCTGCTGCCTCCTAGTGTTGTAAAGCTGATGACAGCCAAGGTACTGTCCCCCCCCCCCCTTATTAAACAAGTAACATATAATCAGCATTATAACCCCCTCACCTTGGAGCCATAGAGGTCACATATGTTCATAGTGAGATGAGCGGATGTTCGGACAATAACCCCAGTGGTCTCACATTGTAACACACAGTTCTCCATGTGCAGATTTCCTTGACGTACGCCTACAAACCAAACAAGGAAAGACCCAGCAAGAGAAGAGAATGTATATTAACAGACAGTCCATAACCAGAAAGAGTTTGAATGTACTTTTTTGTACACGAAATGTAATACAAAAAGCACGCACAACACTTGTTAAGTGGAACTTCACAGGGCTGTACTCACACAGAATGCCCTCAATAGCATCATGCTGAATGAACTTGATGTTGGACATTTTGACATTGGCTCCTGTGGACTCCACAAATGAATCCCCTTTGTTTTTCTTCTCAATCACCACCTCGTCAGGAAGCCCAAAGCCTGGTATGGAGAGAGACCAGAGAGGAAGACATCTGTCGCATTAAGGTGAAGGACCTGGGCTTTTTTTTTTTTTTTACCATTAACATTACATAAAAAGTATGTGCATTTTAGATTTAGGCCTAGAATCAAAGAAGTGTAAAGCTAAAATGCATGTATATGTCAGTGTAAAGATGACTCAGACGTAACTAACACATGACCTGGTGGATGTGAAAAGGTTAATTTCAAATAATTAGATTTGATCCTCCTTCCTCTGGCTTTGCAGGTGGAATACGCCTCATACCTTCTATCGTGATGGAGTCTGGTAGGACCATGGAGCTGGTAACACTGTAGACACCTGGGAGAACAATGACCATGTCGCCTTCATAGCATGATTCCACAGCTGATACAGGGTTTCTGTGAAACTGAACATTTAACAACATACAGCCAAGGAAAAAATGATTAGATCATCAAAAGTCATCAAAAACAAGGGCTATGCAATCAAGCACTAACTCCTGTGTGTACCATGTGACTAAAACCGACAGAAAATAAAACATGGAATGTCTAAAAGCACTGTTTTTGTGAAAACATGGAAAATGGCTAGATATCAGCTCTAAAATTAAACTATTATGAGCTACTTTTGTTGTTATCATTATATTTGTCCAAACAAACGTACCTTTAGTTGTACCAGGCATTAAAATGAACAAAAAATTTAAGAAAATAAGGGTGGTCAAATAATTTTTTCCACAACTGTACAGCATTAGATTTGGTGTATTCCTCTAAATTACAATCCCAAATCACAGTAAGTTGGGACATTATGAAAAATGCAAATTAATAACCAAAGTACTGACTAAAACGTACTGAAACTTGTATTTCATTGTAGATTGTATTAACAGGACAGTATGTGTAAAAAAAATTATGAAATGTCTACAAATGATATCCCTAAAAGAGGAGGGAGATTTGGATATTTCAGCCTGTATTGTGTAGAAATGTGTTTTTAAAAAATTAGGGATTCTGGATGTATTTCACTGTGTAAAAGACACAGATGAAGTCCAAGATGAACAATGTGATCTCTGACCCCTCAAGTGGCACCAACAACTATTCACCTATACCCTATAGAACCACTTACAAACCTTTGTCAGGCTCTACAATATAGAGCTACAGCCACAAATGCCTTTTGTTAACCGCCTCCAGAATAATCATTGACTTCTCTGAGCTTAAAGTTTCTAGGACGTAGTGTACATCTCACTGTAAAATGTGTATTGTGGTGAGATAAATCAGTCTTCTTTTGCCTGCTACCTGAATTTCAGACTCCTCATTGGAACAAAGAGGAAGCAGCCTGTCATTGAGGAGGGACTGGAGCTGGATCGTGGTGCAGGATGATGAGACCACATGAACCACCTTGACACCTGATGTTCTGGGTCCACGGCTCTGCACACATTGCTGCCTGGCATTACCTTTATAGCCGAGCACATACCTGGAGCAGGGGTGGATGTTGGAAAAGTGAGTATAACAGAAACAGTGAAATGACAGAGCACGGATTTAACTTACACACACCTTAACAAGGGGTTTTCGATGATGTGCAGCTTGCGTTTCAATGTTTCCAGCTGATCGCAGAGCTTCAGGCCTTCCACCATTGATACGTTGTCCAGCTCAGAGTCTGAGTCACTGCTCAGGGCGCTACGCAGCACAGAGAACTGCTGAAAACACTGCGAGCAGTTTTCAAATAAAGACTGGTACTCTGCCACTAGACCTGTTGGGACTCTGTCCTCCAAGATGTCATAGTGTCTGAGGGAAGACATGTGATGAAGTTTATAAGCCTGCCTCAACACTTATCAACATCAGACTAACTCACAGTGAACTCACAGCCTGAGACGAGGCTCTACACAACGGACAAAGTAGTCAAAGTCATCATCCTCATCTTCTTCATCCCACTGCCGCCATATGTGCTTGTAGAAAAATCTGAAAGTTAATGAGAAGAGGATGGAACATGTGTAACAGGGGACACTCAGCCAAATGATGACAACTGAAAACCAGAATTAGGCTTAATTCAGTAAAGTTATACCTCAAATGTTCGATGGCAAGGGCGGTCTCATCAAAGTCTCCTGACTCATCATAGACAACATGAAGCTCCTGCAGGAGGACTCTGTGCTGTGTGGCCTCCAGCAGAGACTTCATGGACTCCTCATTGAGTTCACAGCCTTTGGCCTCGCACTGCAGAGGCAGCACCAGCTTCACACGCGCTTTAAGATCTTTAAATTCCACGTCACATACCTAAAATTAAGAGCATATGAGAAAGGGAAGATGTTCTGATCTCATATTCATGCTCTAATATGAGATAATTGTTTCTCTCTGACAGAGTGAGGCCAGTTTTACCACTTATAGTAAAGGGAAGAAGGAAAACACATTTTATTCACAATTTTTTTTTTTTCTTGTCCAGAAGCACATGGATCAACCATCACTTCACTTTACTGTCAACAAGTAGTGATGTGAAAATCAATGTGTATCCTTTAGATGGAGACTCAAAGTCACAGTGTCAAACAGGTCTGTAGAAGATCTGGAAAGGTAGTTTTTTTTCAATCAGGTTTTTAAATTGTTCAAATCAACAGAAAAAAAAACCTTTATATTACGTGACAGTCAAATATTTGAAACTGCCATTGGTGAAAAGCCACACTGATGTCAGCAAATATCAGCCAGTATTTCAGTGAATCCACAATATCCATCATATTTCAGAACATACATCTCTGCAAAACATCAACTTACCTCCACCAGAACATCAAAGACATTAGTGGACCACAGAGCCTGCCAGTCACATGGTTCCACAACCTTCTCCAAGTAATCAGCTGTGAAGGCCTTCACCTCAGAGGGCTTACAGTCACCTTCAAAGAAAACATTAACAAATCTATAAGGAGTCTAATGAACCACAGCTCATAATTTCCACTATGTTATCAGCAGTGTTTTTCTGTTACCCAGCATGTAGTCCTGATACGCTTTGAACCTCTCGTAGAACAGAAGGCAACTGGTCTGAAATGTGTCTGGGAGATTTGAGTTAATCACTGCTTGGCGCTCACATCTCTGCAGCTGAGTCCCTGACTTCTCTGTGCCAAAGTGGTCTGTGCCACTGTCGTCATCACCATCATCACTGTCGTTTTCATCTTCAGCATCGCCTTCATTCTGAAACAGGGCTATTGAGGAAACAAAGCTTAATGAATAGGAAACTAATAATATGATAGTATTACAATCAATAAATTATTAAGCATGAGCACAAACTGTAAAAAAATAAATAAATAAATTTCTTCATATTCACAAATATGTGTTTGTTTGTTTATTGGCCTTAAATCATAATTAGTAAAACATAGTGTATCTCTTAGTGAATGGTAGTCTTTAATTGCAGCCCTAGTACTGTAAAACCACTGCCTTTAGGCTTATGAATGTAACTGATTGTGGCCTATTGATGCCATTTGCCACATACAGACACACAGTACGCCGGCTCTATCAGTGTCATCAGTGTGTGCCTGATGGACACCCTGTGTGTTGCATTAGTGTAACATGGTTTTATTGAATTCCACTGGTATTTTGCCAGCAGGTTTAACCAGTTGTTCTAGCGTGCTGAAAGCTGTGACTTGTCGGAGTACTGGGTCCTCGAAGTGTCACAAGTCACATGGGCATGGTAATTGTGTGTACATCAGTAATAATCAACCATTATAATTATCCACCGTAGAGTACCTTTATCTTAAAATGTAAGTAGCTGAAGCTGTAAAATAAAAGTAGTAGAAGAGAAAGTACATTATTTACTACTCTGAACAATAGTTTTGTGAAGTGTAAAGTTGCATTAAAAGAAAAATAATCAGGTCAATTAAGAAAAATACAAATAGCTCAAATCTGTGCTAAAGTGCAGTACATTTAGACTAGTGTGACGATGCTGGAAATTAATGTTAAAAGCAGACAAACCATGTTAGCTTAGCTGTTAACACGGAGATAGAAAATCAACGTTAACATTCATTTCGACGTGACGTTTTCCATTATATTGCTAACTAGCGCACGTAATAAGATGGACCTTTGGTACTGACTGTGTATTTGAATATACATTTTATTTAACAATATCTAGAAAAACGTTAAGTTACACAGACCTTGAGTAACATCAGCCATGTTGTTGTTTTCTATGTCGAATTCAACGTTAACGTAAGACTCCAAATCAGCCACCACGACGTCTGGTGCGGCCGCCTCATTCTCCATTTTAAAGTTAAAATAAATGCCTTGAAAATATCCAAAGGAATTGGGCTAAAAGTCAACGGTGGCGTACTGACATACGACCATTAAACTTAGCTGCACACACCCAACTACTTTCAAAATTTCCCTCCCGCCGCTGACTCCAGCAGTCTACTTCCGGTTTGGCGATTTTTAGCTCCTCCCCCCGATTGAACTCTGGTAAATTCACCAGTAGGATCAACTGATTCAGCCACTTTTCCATTTCGGAAAATAGTGAAAATGCTGAAGTAATGGAATACATGTCCATCCCACCCTAAGTTTATGTTCGGATAAATAAATGTTTAGTATGTAATTAAAACTATAATATATCCTGTTCAAACCACAAACTGGTAGAGAGAGTTTTAAGTCTGCACTTTCGCGTACTCCTTCATGTTTTCACACCAGTGTGATCAATGATCCTGATGATCTATAGTGTGTAGCCCCATTGTCAACTAATTGATAGGTTTGAGTTATTGTGTCTGGATCTTGATTCTTCCAAGTGTTTGGAATTAACTTGCATAATCTGTTGAAACATTGTATGCACTTGTTATTCTTACATTTTTTTTAAATAATTATTTTTGGCTGTGTTCATGTATATGGACTGGATTTTGGGAAGACTGTGTATTTTTATTTATCTTATTATTTCCTGATAAACTACTGCAGTAACTACAGTGCACTGTGTACAAACACGTACACGTGTTTGTTTGTTTGTTTTTTAAATCTAATTTGCAGTAGAGCATAATACAAGTATTTTATCACCTGTTTTGCTTTAGAATTGATCATTTTAACCACACTAGATAGCTTCATACTGACCATATTTGGCATATAGAGAAGAAAACGTGCTACTTCCACTAGATGGCACTGATTTCCTTCTATCTTAAGGTTTAACCCTGAGAAGTACACAAAATTTCCAAAACTATTCAGACATCTCTTCAACTCATTGAATTAAGTGTTTCAGTCACTTCCATGACTACAAGTGCATAAAATCATGTATACACATAGACCACTTCAACAAAAATTTGTGAAAGACTGGGTCAAATCTCAGGAGCTCAGTGATATGTGTCACTGTGATATGATGCCAAAATTTCTTGCTACCAAATATTGTACAGTTAACTACTGGTGTGGTATTATAGTGAAGTGGAAGAAGTTTGGAACAAGAACAACTCAGCCAAGAGGTGAGGCCAGCACAATCTGTGCAGAATTCATTGTATTTCTGCAGAGGTAATGGCTGCAGACCTCCAAATTTCATATGACTTCAGATTAGATTATATGTATTCTTTCTTGCATGTGTTAAGCACCAAAAAAAAAAAAAAAATCCTTATATGTGCAAACTTACTACCAGTCTGTGTTTGGCTGTTACCAGGAGAATGGTATTTGCCTGACTGCACTGTGCTAAGTATACATTTTGATGAAGGAGGGATTATGGTGATAGGTTGTTTTTCAGGGGTTGGGCTTTGTTTCGGTGATAGGAATAGTTCAGCAGACCAAGACATTATGAACAATTTCATGCTCCCAATTCTAGGGGAACAGTCTGGGGATGGCCCCCTTCTGGTTCCAACATGATTACACAGCAGTACACAAACATCCATAAAGACATGGATGAGTGAGTTTGGAATGGAGGAACTTGACTGCCTTCTCATCTACCATCAGTATCTGACTTCTCAAATGCAGTTCTAGAGGAATGGTCAAAAATATACCATCAGCAAATTGCAAGTTATAACTACAAATGGTTAGTCAATTGCATAATATTTTTTTTTTTTTAAATATGTTTTTTTTTGGTTTTTTTTGTTTGGTTTGTTTGTTGTTCACTTTACAGAGATGTAAACAAAATGTACTGCACTGTACTACTTGTATTTTGCAATGGCAATACACAAATAAACTATTCTATTCTATTCTATTCTATTCTATTCTATTCTATTCTATTCTTGCAACTAAAGTTTTGGCCGCTAGGGGAAGCACTGCCTAAGCCGCCCCTTGTTAGGGCCAAACATCGTGTGGTAGAAGAAGAAACTGTTTGGCTGGCGTAACACAACCTGCATTGGTCGTGGTGCCAGCAAAAAGGTAAAAGGTGACGAGTTGTCACCAAACTACTTAATGTTTCGACAATTGCGTCCTGTGTGTAAAGGCATTTTGCCACTTGATCCGTAAAAAGTAACGTAATGGTAGGGTTGCAGCATTTTAAAAAAGGACGCACATCATCACATCAGTTAGCATTAGCATGCTAACGTAAGGAAATGTAAATGTAGCTTCAGCGGCTACAACTCGCCGTCACAGAGAGACATGATATAACCTGTCCATTCCCCACCCCGGGTTTAATGTTTATATCTGTTGGAGTTTTTTTATTGTGACCTGAAATGTCTGCCTGCTAAACGTCGTGTTGATCTGAATTAGAAAAGAAATCTCTGTTTTCAACGGGACAACCTACCTTTAACTTCATTGTAAATAATGTGGATTTATCCCCACACGAGAAAAAGACTGTGAGATGTCACTTCTGTACATTTTCACAAATAGAATAAAGGTTTCACAAACCTCTAAACTGTGTCAAGCAGAATCTTTAGCCTGTCTGGGACAATCATCTGTATGTTTGACTAATGCTAAGTAAAGTGGTATTAGGTGTTTACCATGCTCTTAAAAATAATGTATTTCTTTGTTTTTTAATAACAGGACAAGCGTTTGATAAATTTGAAAGTGGGTTTCAGTCAACATTAGGACTTTACTTATAACATCTAAACATTTTCACACCATTCAGAGGAGGAGAAGTCATACAGACACTGTAGAAGATTGAGGTCAAACAGCAAAGTTTAACAAATGTGTATATGCCCTTGCAAATATCCCCCCTACACCATTACTGACAATTTAGTGCAGCCTTTACAATCATTCACACAAAAATACTGTAGTATTGTGTCTTATGTAGATGCTCTAGCATTATAGTGAAAATGTGTTTATAGGTTGATGTTTAAGTCAAACAACAGCTTCATAAACTCAACAAAACCAATGAATCTAGAAGAGAGCAACAACATGATTACAATAGCAGAGGTTAAACATGGTATACAAGCACACACACATACTCCTCAGAATTAGCCAAACATGATCCGCAAAGGAATCCTTTAGTCTAATTGCAGCCTTTGGTGGAATATGCCATTAATTGTATAAATTATATGTTGCTGCTAAGAACATCTGAAGTACACAATACCTCAAAGGTGTTAATTTGTATTTAAGGAGGTTCACTATGCAGTCACTGTCAGGTAGTGATGCTGAAAAACAAGCATCTGTCAAACTTGTCTTTGTAATGATAGGACCATGAGAAGTTTTTAAGATGAAGTTATACAGAATTATTTCAGGCCTGAAAACTACATGCAGTATCAGGCTTATGGACAATGGATGCAAGTTTGTTGACACCATTAACACATCACTATGGTCAGTACTTAATGTATGTTAATGTTCAGATGATCTCTTTAATGAAGTGGGTTAAGTGATGGTGAGGGAGAGGTAGGAATA
>JAPSES010000069.1:14672816-14682862 GCA_029822895.1 Maxillicosta whitleyi | reverse complement strand
TGTGTGTGTCATGTGACTAAAACAGACAGAAAAGAAAACATGGAATGAATAAAAGCACTGTTTTTGTCATAGATAGTAATGTAACTGAAGTGGTTTGGTTTTTATCAAGAAAACATGGAAAATGGATAGAAATCAGCTCTGAAATTAAACTATTATGAAATATTTTTGTTGTTATCATTATATTTTGTCCAAATAAATGTACCTTTAATTGAACCAGGCATTAAAATGAACAAGAAACTGAAGAAAACAAGGGGTGGTCTAATAATTTTTTCCATGACTGTATAGACTTAGGGCTTTGCAATATGGAATTAATTAGATTAATTAATGTTTTACTTCCTGAAATCATGGAAAATTACAATTGAAATTGAATTGATATTTCTAATATTTCATGATTGGCATGTAACTGTTGTAACTATATGTACAAAGTTATCCTTTAAAAACTATTTTAGTGGTGACTTACGTTTTTTTTTTCTACATTTAACCTTTCCTAAGTGATTCATCACCATTTATTATGATTTTTCACTGAAAAACAGGTATTTTCTTCTATTAAAGTTACTTATGATGTGGCTAAATCATACAATCTTATTCTAATGCGTTTAATGCAGAAAATATTGAGCTTTGGACCTAAATATTTTATTCATTTATTTATTGTGGTGACTATTTTGTTGTTTTTTAGTTAGTTTGTTTTTTATTATTATTATTGTTGTTAAAATGTTATTTATTACAGATTTTGTAGACTAGTAAAGTGAGTGTATAGCAGTGGCCAAACTGTATTTACCTACATTTTTTTTTAATTATTATTATTTTTTGGTATAATTTTAATGCATTGCCAAGTTACATTGAAAAACAATTTAAAGTATTTTCTAGGTTTCAAAGACTTTAATTGACAAATAAATCTCATTTATGCAAAGAATCCATTTGTGACATGCCCAAAACTTTTGGTCAAAAAACTACATTTCAAAAAAAAAAAATCTGTAATTTTTGCAACAACAAATAAATAAACGAATAAATGGATCAAAAGACTTAACATAGAGGCCCAGACGAGTCATTTAATCATCATTATTACAACTAAAATAAATAAATAGATCGGTAAAAACGCAGAATAGGCTAACACAACGCAACATTTCCGTTTTAGAGGAAGTCTTAAATTTCTCATCCAATCTAAGACTTGGGATCATGTGCACAGTTATTTTCGTTTTAATTTCACGTAACTTCTTAAGCACGTATCCGGAACTCAGACAGCCTGTATTTGTCGGAGAAACAATGCTCGCAGCTTAACACTCCCAGGCCTGGTATTTACTGCAGGATCTGCGTCGTCAACAAGGTGAGGGCCACCGTCTCTCAGCCCAAACATTTGGTTATGAGCAGTGGTAAGACCGGACCGACTCGAATTAGCTCTCTCACCTCTTTGTCTCTCACTTAGCTAATACCATAATCATAGACTATTGGGTTCATTAGCCATGTATTATTCTAAGGGTTTGGTTAATCCTGGGGCCTGTTTCCCGGCTTCTGCCACCATATGGGCCCGAGACTGGAATATATCAGCACAAAGGCACATCCGACTTCAACATACAATTGGCTCATGTATTATGTAATATTCTTATGTCTCCTGATTAGCCGGTAATCTGAGAATGTTTTTTTTTTTTCTATCTTTGATATTAAGTATAGAAGCCAAATGCAACACAAAATCACATATTGTTTCCAGACATTCAACCGTCTATTATCTTTTATTCCATTTGCATAACCACACCATGAATCAAAGAATACATGCAAAATATAACATTAACATTAAATGTATTTATAAGAATTGTGAACAACAATCAAGGACAAAAATGCACTTAGTCGTCGACAAGTTTGAGGTGGCTTATGTTAATAACCTAAAGAAAAGCACATTGTGCAGCTGACATATTTAGGTCAGAGTTTGCAGACTTAGTAACACCTCATTTATGTTGTTATGCTACATCTTAGCCGGTCAAAAGATAAACCGTTTAACCCATAATGACCCAAAAATCCCCCGGTGACCAAAAACATCTACTGATCTGAGAATGTTTAATACCTGTTGATCCGTTAATCCTATCGATACATGTGAAGAATTGGTGTAAAATCATCAGATATCAGTCTATCAATCATCACAGAGGCTCCGTAGTTACCGTGGAAACACCGTCATCTTCTACAAAATTGACTAATCAGTAAAAAAACATGGAGTTGGATCAATGACAGTGGATGGAAACACTGGGTTTATGTTCAGTTAATGATAGATTTGATTGAAAAAGTCACTTTTTCTTGAGTTTTCTCGGATCGAATGGAGGAAAATTCACGATTTATGGTGAAAAATGCAAAATATAAAGGATAATTTTATAAAGATTATAAAGAATATCATACAATTATGTTCATTTGTGAGTTAAACTGTTATTTAAATGTAATAAGAGAAGAGAAGATTGAACCCACAACAGAGAAATCGACTGGTTAAGGCAGCAACAGGATAAAAAAATAAAATAAAATAATAATAATAATAATAAAACTGTGTTGGTGATATGCATATTTATATAAGCATAACACATAACAAAAGGAACTGTGGATTTGTGTTTTGGTGTAATGTGAAGACAACATATGTGTCATATTTGTGTGTTTTTTTAACAGATTAATTGATAGATGTGTGATAATCAATACGTCCAGCATCTGCGGTGACAGGAGGGAGGGATGGAGGGAGGGACGAGCAGATCATCCAGGACACACATTATTTCATCCTCTGATAAGAACTAATTAATCTGCCTGTGATTCGTTCTTGAACTCGGCCTCATTAATCTCCCCTCAGTGAGGTATTAATGCAATCTGATGGATTCCTGTGTGTGTTTGTGATGATTAAAGTGATTGAGTGTGCCGTATCAGTGTGCGTCTCCCGCTGTCTGCAGGCTCTGAGGCTCTAATTCTATAGGAGCTATTGTTTTATTCAGCCGCTGATATTTTGACAAGCTTGTACATGTCCGATCTGTTTGACTTGTTGCTCTGCTTCCATATGGCGACGCTCCTTCGGCTTTTACGCCACAAGGAGCTTTTATTGTATTTTTATTCCGTTTCCTAAAGATTTCCCAAAAACGATACATGACAACAATGTCTTAGTCTTAAACGTCTGACAATACACAATCGGTCCGCGCCACAAATAGCCTATTCAACTGTATATTGTTTCAGTGGCGGTCATTATGCGCTCATTATTATAGGAGTGGTCTGTAAACAATACAGACAGTGTTTCCTGTGGCCATTGTCTGACTCATGGTGAAGCCAGATTTGAAACATGGACGTAGCAACTGAAAAGGATAAAAATAACCCAACAATCAAACACGAATGAGTCATGAAGTCACACTGGTTATTTATTTTACCAAATTTTTAATGTACAAGTAGAATGGTATGGTTCATTCATTTTTAAAATTAGAAAAAAATCATTTTTGGTTTCTAGAGTTGGATAAAAAAAATAATGTATTACCTTTTTTTTTTAACATAATTTGACATTCAAAACAAATAGATGAAGTTATTTTGGTTTTATTAATATAGTGACACCAAAAGTGTTTTATCAAAGGAGTGATATTCTGACTTTTTTAAATAGAATTACACATTTTCCAACATTTCCCTGTGGTTTACATGAATTATAAATGATATTCTTGGGTCTGAATTCTTCATTAACTTTTTGCGACTCCGTTACATAAAAGGACCTGGAATCTGGTACTAGTTTTTACTAGTTTTTCGATATCAACTCCGCCAAGGTTCTAAGCTATACTAAACATCTAAGCACTTTACGCGGTTTTCTCTGTGATTTTACAACTGTTTTACAAAAAACAGATACGGAAGTTGACAGTAAATATAGTGATACATTAATTCACATGATGACAGAACAAAACTACACCATAGACAGAACGTAGATTCAGTTTTTGGTGGAAAAATCCAGACAAGAAAATACACAACGAGGGGGTTTTCGGCAACTTTGAGCAGACGACACGGAAGTAACGCGCCGTGTCGGAGTAACAAGTCGAGCTGAGACGAGCTGGTCCCATGTAAGTGGAAAAGCGGCATTAGTTCACTTTAGCAGCAAAACAGTTAGTGCAGACAAGTGAATAAGGAAAAATAAAAATAAACTATCACAGCATGTGATACACTTAAAGTGAAACACATGTGCTGAATACCAAGTTGAGCCGAGTCGAGCTGGTTCCACGCAACAGAAACGCAGCATAATTCAACTCCACAGGTTCATCTTCAACACTATTTCTAAGTAATGACACCAGAATGGTGGTTTGGAGCGCTGGCCCTTTAAATGCACATGACCCCACCCCCTCCAGGTTATTGGCTGTGCTGCTCTATCATGAACATTTTAGGTAATAGGGTTGAAGTTTGGACATGTTTTCAATTTTTACTACAACCGCTGCTGCTGATAAATAATTATGTGGAACTGAAGAAATTTTCGACCTTATATGGGCAAATGTTGTGATGTAACTAGTTCTAAAAATGTAACAAATTAAGTACAAATTAAAACAGGCTGTAGAAATCCACTATTTTTTATTTTATTTTTTTTTTACCTAAATGAATATAAAGATAGTTTAGCAGCAGCTGGAGGGTTCAAATTCTAACTGTATGAACTATTCGAGTCCAAATATACAATTAAATGAACCACAGACTAATAATAAAAGTGTGTTTAATAAATATGAGGCTTTCAAGTGTCTCTGGTTTTATGTACGACGGCTGCACTGGGACCTTTTGCAGATGTCATTATGGAGCTGTTTACAAATGGGGTGACCCATGCAAGTATGTGCCCTGTCCTGACCTATGACCCCCAACTTCCTCCTTAACCGTCACCTGTCTCTACATGGACCCCCTCATATGCCCCCACCCTACTGAATCTGTACAGACTGTATGTCCATCAGTCCTGGTGCATCTACAGTCTGTCCTTCACCGTGGTTCAACACAAGGTTTGTCTTTTTCCACTGTTTTTTTTTTTTTTTTTTTTTTAACTAAGAAGGCGGGTCTAATGACGGGGGACGCCTGGGATATTAATCAATTTACTTCATCTGTTGTTTATTGGACTGTTGTTTATTTTCAGAGCCATGTGAGGTGACCTTTTCGTGATATACAAATGGAGTCAGAAGGAAATCAAACTGAGAAACGGACTCGAGTATCAGCAGGTTTTAGATTATGTGCAAACATCACAGTTCAAGTAAATAAAAGATAGTCGAAGCAATGACATGAAGGAGGGGAAATAAAGGGATGTAAAGCATGTAATGGGAGCAAACAGGGTATGTGAACAGGAATATAAGTGAATATTCATATTCATCAGACATGTGAGCATCTTCACAGGAATATTAAATTGCAGATGTTACATTTCTATGGATAATATTTTTTTCTCCTATCATAAGAAACCCAAATGTGAATTGCAAATTGCATGGATCAGACTTTACACGAGACGGAACATCTTCAAGTTTCTGTGTTTAACGTGGATGAAACACAACCTAAAAAGCATCATTCTCAATTACAGTCAGATTCAACTGTAACCGCGGGCCGCATATGAACCCGTGCATGTGCAAATAGATTGAATTTAATGTCACAGAACTGAGGTGGGATCAGTCGGTCGAAGCCGAGCAATGAGGACAATCGCCCCAAAAACCACAAAAAAAAAATCAATCAAAGTCAATCCGACCATTCATGAATTTCTTTTTTTTCATATAATTCAATATTGTGTCTGACTTCAAAGTAATTAGGCTGAAATAAAACGGGCCTTGGCGCTTCCTGAGTGGGCGCCGGGTTCGCCAGCCACTCAGCCTCCCTCAGATTAGTGGGTATGAGGGGGGATAATCCATGTAGATGTGTCATCTTGAAAGTTGAGAGCGAACAATGGAAAACTTACTGGAGATGATCCATTGGGTAATTACGTACAATCCATACCCGTCCTGCAACCAACACACACATGAAGTAGTGAGTCATCTTCCTAAATCCCCAGGGATGGGGTTCGGCGCTCTTTCTGGGGCAGATGGGTGGGGATGGCGCGCGTTCAGTATTAGCCTACGCCCCGCTGGTCGCCCGGCCACGACCTTCCTTCGTTTGATCCTATTAGCAGGTGAATGAGGAGATGGACATCGTACTGACAGTCCAGAACCTGGCCTCCGTTTGGCCACCTGACCCGAATACTCATTAGCCCACACATATGCTGCTCCGCCGGCATATTGCACAAGGCTTCTGCTAATTCCCCTCTAGTTTGTCATATCTAGATGAAGGTTCTGTAGGGTGACTGTCAACTCATACTCATCGTAGCGATATCAGTCGAACACATATTTACCTTTTAGTGAGGTCTGACGGAAGATGAAGAAGCCGGAAGAAACTGTTAACAAGTGCCAAAGTTACACCAATTCCATTATTCTATTACAGTTTGGTCTTTATTTATCGGTTTTACTGCATTTTAAGAACAATTCAGGACAGAAAGAACAGGAAAAGGATACAATGAATGAATATTTCCTCATCTGATAAACATAAAAAACAGTCTATATAATAAATTAATAAATCTATCAATATATAATATTTGTCTTAAAGTGTAAATGTATGTGTCATCTCAGCTCATTATAAGTCACGCAACAGAATCATCAAATGGAAAATACAAATATGTCTTAAAGACTCCACTTTTATTATTAGTCTGTGGTTCATTTATTTGTGTATTTGGACCCTAATAGTTCATACAGTTTGAATTTGAACCCCCCAGGTGCTGCAAAGCTATCTATATATTAATTTTTAAAAATCCTGCTTAATTTGTTGTTTTTTTATCATTTGTTACGTCATGACATTTGCACATATAAGGTCAAAACATCTGACGAACATTTCTCAAAGTTCCACATAATTATTGGTAGTAAAAAAAAAAAAAACTGAAAATATATACAAACTTCAACACTATTACCTAAAAATGTTCATTCGTTGGTTGTATTAATAAATACAAGTGGCTGAACAGGACAGAAAGCACAGCCAATAATCTGGAGGGGGCGTGGCCTGTAGTGGCTCATGTGTATTTAAAGGGCCAGCGCCCTCTTTATTCAGAAATAGGTTTGAAGATGGACCTGTGGAGTTGAATAAATGAAGAATTCAGACCCAAACAGAACATTTACAGTTCATGTAGACCACAGGGAAATGTTTTAAAATGCAGAATTTCATGTCTTTAAACTGATGACATGCGTAAGTGGATTCAGTCATTGTTCATTCATTACATATTTAATAAAGTGTTGAACATGAATGTGCTGAACATTTATGGACAGAGAAAGATGCATGTGTCAGTAAAAGTGCATATAAATCAAATAAACATATACATACTTTATTATATGTGCTTGTTCACCTGCATAGATCTAATGGGACAATCACACAGCAGCACCTCTATGCATTAAGGCTCATAAAAAAGCTTAAAACAATCTTAAAAATCCAAAACAAGCATCAGAATGCAGAGAAGAGGGTGATTTAAAGTGACTTTGAATGAGTATCTGTATGTGAGAATTTCAGAAAACTGGGGTTTTCAGGTGTGACTATCTACAGCGTTTACAGAAATTGTTAAAAACAAGTGTAAACATCCAGTAAGCAGGAGTTGTTTCAGTTGAAAATGCTTTGTTGATGCCAAAGGTCAGAGGAGAATGGTTAAACTGGTTCCAGCTGATAGAAACAGTCAAATAACTACTTGTTACAAAGAAGGTATGCAGAAGAACATTTCAATCCTGGAAGCAGATGGGCTTCAGCAGAAAAATATACACTCAGTGGCCACTTTATTAGGTACAGCTGGTGGTAACAATGTGTACCTAATAAAGCGGCCAGTGAATGTATAAACAGAAAAAAACAAACAAACATTGAATTCTATATTTTACAATGTGACAGAAGTGGAAGAGTTTGCAAATGCCATCACTGTCTAACTAAATGTTTATGAAGGCACATGGTAAAGTAGGCACTTGGTAACCGATTGGTGTGCAGCGGCATAACTTCATAGCAGAAAACATGACCAGAGACAATTTGCATATGGGTTCTTCTATGAAAATAGTCCCTAAATGCAGGACAGGTTGGCAACAAATTCAAATTTACTGAGATAAAAGACAAACTATTTTTCAGATAAAACACATTTTTATTTGATGGGCACATACAAACATTTGCATGTAACACAGATAAAAAGGATGCAATAATCATTTTGGAAAATTTCTTAATTCTCTGACAGGTACAGTTTGGTAATTAAAGTAAATATGCAAAGCACTCATGATTCATATGTGTTTAAATGTGTGGGTTCTGCATGTAATGTGAGTGGACACGACGGGTTACACGCGAAACCTGGAATGAGACTGCCGATTTATGAAAAACCTTCATGTCTGGATTAGAGAAACAACTAGGATGATGAAATTTAACACAGCATCTTTAATTATAGTGCAATATTAGACCATTTACAGTCATGTTTTGCAGATCAAATGCACTGACATTTTGGTAGTTTTTCATGTCTAAATTTTGGTCCTATTTTTGGCTCCAATAGTTTATCGAAAATTCATTAATTCTGGGATGGCTCAGAGCAAGAGCATAATTTTTTTTTTTTTTTGCATTTATATATAGATTTTATTTTTAGATACATCCTGGGGGTATACAGTAAGGTGCCAGGTACCAAAATGAACCCAATTTCATGAAAAACTCCAATTCCATCGGTGCAGTTGCTCGACTGGAGGATTTCTTTCAATGCTGCAACTCTTTGAACTTATATGTTGCAACATGAAAAAAAAAAAAAAAGTTCAGAAACAAAGACCTACACAGCACAGAATGATGTATTAAACCAACGCGCAGCCTCTGGACAAGTTTGATTTGTTTCTATTTTCGGTCCACGTGCACTTAAAGGGTTCTCTATGCATCACTGCTGGTTATTGATGAGTCCCAGAACAGGAAATTACAATCCCTAGGGACAGGAAGTGTTACAGATTAGTCAGACTAAGTCACTACGGACATAACCTTCTGCTGTTAAAGTCGATTGGAAATAAAATGGTTTGAAAAATTGTGTTTCAACTTTGTCGTCCAACTCCAACTTCAGTTCTACGGAAAAATGCATCCGTCGTTTCGTCCGCAGGTGAGTCATGTGACGTATTTTCTCATGATTGGTGCGGCCCGAAAGCTAGAAAGAAATGTAAGTTTCACATTTCATTTGCTAGATTATTCTGTGCAGCTCTATTCTCTCCAGTTTCACAGTACCCCCCCCCCACCCCAAAAAAAAAAAAAAACTGGCAAGAGTGCCAAGACGAAAACCTCACACACATGCTCACACAGTGATTAAGGTCTGGGCCGAGATGAAAGGCAGCAGGACCAATCATACATGAGTTAGGGGCACCATGGGAGGAAGTGGGCGCGCCAAAGGCATTCTGGGCCGTCTAGCTGTTACTGCTGAAAACACAAGGCTCCCAGAAACAGAAACAAACCATAAAAAAGATGGAAGAGGAGAGATGGAAGTGAACGAATGCAGTGGAAAATGTTATTGTAATCAACCTGGGCTTTTTCCTGCGCTGCAACAATACGCTGTTGAGAAACAACACTTTGCACACATCTGATTCTGATTTGTCAGAGCAGATTGTCTGGTGAACTGAATGATGTAAATATATCGTTAGAAATAAACTCGTTTTTTATTGCTTTATAATAAGGCCGTGTTTACTTGCGTTAAAAACGAGCCAAAGTGAAGCGTGGTGGGATTTCCAAAGGTCAGATTTTATAAGAAAATCCTTATTAATTCTGTCGTTTAAGGCACCTGTTCATCTGTTTTCATGACAAACGCTTCCTCTCGATCAATTCTAAATGTGTGAAGACGCATGTTTTCAGGCGTCCGTTTAACTCATCATAGGCACTGATAGAAATATTATGAAATTCAACTATAGAGCGCTTTCACACTGCGTACCCAAGTCTGTTTGACACCAAAATCTGCTTAACTAATTCATCATTATATTAGTACCGTCATTACATTAGTACCATTACTTCATCATTATATTAGTACCATTACTTCATCATTACATTAGTACCATTACTTCATC
>JAPSES010000069.1:14657036-14670008 GCA_029822895.1 Maxillicosta whitleyi | reverse complement strand
GATAGATAGATAGATAGATAGATAGATAGATAGATAGATAGATAGATAGATAGATAGATAGATAGATAGATACTTATTCAAACTTAATCTTGTTCAAGTTATTCTTTTCCATCTTGCGTTACCCCAACACAGATGTAACTTTTAAGCAATATTTATAATAAAACAAACTACATTGTTTGAGAATAAGTATGATGGACACAATAACTGTTTCCCCTTAAGATATTTTACCTTTTATTTGTTTTGCACTTTTAACTATTAAAATAAACATACTATGAAGACTTGAAACAAGTATATTCTGCTTCATAATAATAATATTTTCTAACATTGTATAACCCTTGGATAATATTTTCTTATTTTAAGATGAAATCAGACATTTTAACCCAGTAATTAGTTTAATAATGTTATTTTTCTACAGGCAAATTCTGACTTGACTTGTCAGAATTTGCAAAGAGTTTGAGTCTGAAATGACATGTGTTCAACAAGTGGCTGAAAATAGTTTGAAGAGGAAGGAAAGAAGTGAAAATGAAGGGTCACATGCACTGGAAGTGAACGAAAACCAGGGCAAACACAGTGGCCTTGATGAGGTAAATCGCAGCCTTGACATATCATTTCTTTTCCAGCCCTGGGCTCCGTGGTGGTGGTGGTGGTGGTGTGTGATCAGTAGTCTGAGGCGGTCTGTGCCCTGCTGGTTTCACTTCAGCTCTCCTCTGTCCCTTTAAACACTTCCTGCCTGTGTTACCATAAAGCTGCTAGAAGAGCCTCACTGCAAAAGTCACATGCTCCTGTTCCCTTTGTTTCCCACAGAAACCCTCTGTTTATCTGCGCATGAGAGGCGCTCAGAGCACAGCACATGCCATTCAGAAAAGTCATATCTGAAGCAAATGAAGGTGAATGGAATGAACCATTGGCTCGGTTTTTCACAATTTCTGGTCCTGAAAGATATACATGTTTTTTTTCTCCCCTAAAGACATGTTGTTTGCAAACATTTTGATAATAATTATATAAAATAAATGTACTTTTCTAAGTGTTTTCTACTGATGAGAACATGTGCTCCTAACTATCACTAACAGTGCAAATGTGATTAAAAGAGCAAATAATAACCCCTCATGGCTTTAAAACTAATAGAATTAAGCTTTAAGTGACAATAATACTTTAGTGATATTGACACAAGGTTCTAACCGTTTAAGAAAATGCTGATTATTATTTGTGCGTCTATAGGAAACACTTACATGAACAATAACGCAAATATAAGGCGAAAGTAGTGATAAGTTTGCAAAACTCCATTATACAGTTAAATGTGCACATGCAGTGGGAATAATATTGCGCAAAGTATAATTATGTTGTATTTTTGACTTCACATAGCAACAAAAGACTGGTGATATGCTCCTCTGTGACTCCACAGCAGTGTAAACCCTTTTCCAAACATTACGGTAGTCCACCCAATAGCCTAGAGAGGAATTCCAGGAATGTGAAAAGGTCCGATTCATATTGAAACTAGATTAAAATGTGTACAACGTAATGCTAATATTCCCATTGTGGTTTTATCTTTAGCAAATAGAGGGATAATGGGAGAGCTGGGGTGTACATGTCAGTGCTGGTTTCTTTATTTATCCTCTTGCTTCAGTCTTTCTGGATGCAGCAGTGGAGAGAGAGATTATTGTAAATGAAAAAAAAAAAAAAAAAAAAAAAGCCAGTGTGTATTGATTATTTGAAACCCCATACCACGTCAGAGGACTTTGATGGGGTTATCAATAACAATGTGAACTTTTTCCAGTGCACTGAACTTTTCCCCACATGAAAAGTTATGCCGACATCTGCCTAGTAACAGCAATTCCTCTCATTGGTGCAACTCCAGTCTCCTCCCGTTTGTGTGTGTGTGAAAGAGAGAGTGTGTGTGTGGTTGTTACAGGAAAAAAAAAAAAAAAAAACTCTTTAAACTTTGCTATTTGCACATCACTATTCTTCATTCCAATTAGGTTTTCTGGTCTGAGGCAAACTCATGTCTAAATCATGTTTCACTTGTCCATCCAGGTCGTAGACAGTGAATAAAAGTTTATTTATGTAGGTTTGAAAGAAAATAAAGCAGAGGGAATGTATATTTTTAGCTGGGATTTAATGTACCAAAGAAGATTTAACTGCAAATGCCTATTCTTCAATTGAAATATCCCTCTTTTCTCTGTAATTATGTTAAATTTTCTAACAATGGAAGCTCCGGACTCAAATACACAACAGGCTCCCGTTAAATTCAGTCTGTGTGTGTATTTATTGTTACTTTCATCACATTCTGCTTATAGTTTATGATCACTGTGACTGCTTTTTATCCTCCAACAGCGGCTTTGAAACCACTCAACAGGTTGTTAAATAAGTCTAAAATGTTGCCTGTGTGTTTCTTAGCAGTGATACAGGTGCAAAAAAAAAAAAAAAAAAAGAAGTGCAGCACGGGAACACATTTTAATATCATTTGTTTGCAGCAGGAACACGTGAGAGTAAATAAATAAATCAGGGCTGTGTGTTTCTTCACTTTTGTCCCATGTGCTCACCTCATGTTCTGCACAGTTTGGTGAGGGGAGCTGCTGCTGCTTTCATTTGGGAGACTGAGGACGAGAGGAAGAAGGGGTGTGAGCCACTATCGCCCCCTACCGGCCAACGTACCCGGGCTGCCTCCCCTCTTCCGTCCCCCCTTCCTCGCTCCATCCCTCCCCCCGGTCAGCTCTCTTTCACTGCGGACAGACTCAGACTGAGACCCGGACCTCCCACCTCCTCCTCACAAGCTACTGGGCCATAGGAGGAGGAGGAGGAGGAGGAGGGGGAGGAGGAGGGGGCAGCGCGCGGCGGAGGTCCCCCCCCCCACCACCGACCACCACCACCCTCTCTCTCTTTCCTTATATATATGTATATAATAGAATCTCCTTCCTCGCGCGCTCCCTCGCAGACTGCTCGTCTCTTTGATCCCCCCCTCTTAACAACAGCTGACGTCATCGCGCGCACGCACCCCACCACCGCCACTACCTTCCTCCTCCTCCTCCTCCGCCTCCTCTTCAGCGCGCGCTCCCTCGCACCGCTCAACTTCTGTCTGTCTGTATGTATGTATGTACGCGCGTACGTGCGTGCCCGTGCGCGTGCGCGGCAGGGGTTTTGTCTCGCAGGGGGAAGCGCTGTGTTCTTCAGAGGGCTCGCGCACACCGGAGGAGCAACAGCACGCGGCAGCAGCAGCAGCAAGAGCAGCAGCCCAGCAAAGACGAAAGTGATTAAAAACATTTCCCAGCCGCCTGTGTGCTCAAGCCTGCGCCTTCTTCTAATCACGCGGCAACGTCTGAACAGGGTAAAAGTGACACATTATATCGACGGCAGTGAGAATAAAATAAGAAAAAAGTACCATGGAGGACCAGCTGCTGTGCTGCGAGGTGGACTCCATCAGGAGAGCCTACCAGGACGTCAACCTGCTTAACGACCGAGTCCTACACACCATGCTGAAGGCAGAGGAAAACTACCTACCGTCACCCAACTACTTCAAGTGTGTTCAGAAAGATATTGTGCCCAAAATGAGGAAAATAGTTGCCACCTGGATGTTAGAGGTTGGTTTTTACTGCAGTTCAACTTTGCCTCTGTGTGCGAGTGTCTGTACTAACTTGTAGCCAGTCGCTAGCGGTCTCTGAGGAACTAAAACTAGATAATTAAGTATCGAGGTGAAAGTTTGAGCCTTTGACTGGTTAATAATATGTTATTTGACTGTGCATGTTACATAAAGGCAGAAAAGTAGGCTATGTCTATGAGTGCTGGGTGGTCCTTACCTATAAGAGATATTAGTCATTGGCTTCAGACTGTATCATTTTCCGCAGTGAATGCTTTTCTTATTGATTGTGACACTGCCATTATTTTCCATAAGGTAATTAAATGTTATTACTTGAGGAAAATATTCCTAAATAACAGCAATGTACACGTATGCAGTCTGGCCCGTGCCAGTATTACGCGCCATCTTTGTTGTCGTATATGAGAAGGATTTTAATATCATTAAAAATCTATAATATCAGTAACAATGACAGTAACTCGGTTAAATGAGCCAGAAATGCATCTTTATCATAAGACGATTACATGTTGTCTGCCACAGCTTGTTCGACTGGTATCAACTGGTAAAAGTTTGTTTTGCTTCGCAAGAGTCAGTGGTGTCTGTGAAGGTCGATGAGAAAAAAGAGCTTTTTATGGAAAATGCAGGAGACTAATATTGATTTGAACAGTCGGCTTTGATAGATGACATGTTTTTCGACATTTACATGAACTCTTGGATGACGTTCGTGGCGGTTAAATATTTTTTATTAATTTCTGAAATCGGGCTCCGACGAGGCGGAGGAAGAGCCGCCTGGAGCACGTGAAAGACCAGTCTGACAAATTAAATTGTTCTAAAATCCACCGTGGTTTAATTCGACATATTTTGCTCTCATCCGATCAGGCATTCAACGACGGTCATTTTCATCCCAATTTTACGCATCCTGATAATTTTTAAATATTTCTAAATATTTTTTGAAAAGATGACGAAGTTGAAATTAGAGTGAAACTTGCATCGACGCCACCTTTGTGTCTTAGTCAGAACTGACTGCAAACTAATTCCCGACTGTTTGCTTTAGTGCAACAGTCTTTTCCAGTAAATTAATCCTAAATTGATTTTAGATCTCGTCGGCTATGAGGGTCATATTGAGTTTGTTTTAAAAATGTTCACCGACGAAAGGTATTTCAACGTTAAAATGGAACGTGGGTATAATGCATAAATTGCTTATATTCTTGTTAATTTCGTTTCGGATCTTAATGGATCCTGCAGCTATTAAATGCACACAGCTGTGCACAGAATAACGCATGCAGGCAGTGGTATATTGACTGTTATATGTGCTATATATGCATGAATTTGCTTCCAGCATGCGACACAAGCTCTAAGCACTTTTCTCACCTCCCAGGTCTGCGAGGAACAGAAATGTGAGGAGGAGGTTTTTCCGCTGGCTATGAACTATTTGGACAGATTTTTATCAGTGGAGGCCACGAGGAAAACAAGACTACAGCTGCTCGGAGCTACATGTATGTTTCTGGCATCCAAGATGAAGGAGACTGTGCCCTTAACAGCGGAGAAACTCTGTATCTACACCGACAACTCGGTCCAGCCCGGAGAACTGCTGGTAATTGAGTTCTGCAGACATGGATGTTGCATAACACATACAGTACATGAGCAGCATGCACAGGAGACCACATGACCAGAATACAGAGGGTCTGGGGTTGAATCTGTCTAGTCAGTGTCACCATGGCCTCTAAAGTATTGATCGAATTGGCATGACCTAAGCTGTGTTTTATGTTGAAAAACATAAAGTGTAAATGTAGCTTTCGGTGCAGCAGTGTCTGAATGGCTGCCTGTGACTTTCCCATGGTGACTGGAAGGCCTCTCTGATTTCATGAATGGTCTCAGTGACTGCCAAGAAAACACTGAGTCACAGCGACACCTAATGGCCATAAGACAGAGGTGCAGACTATTGGCAATGGCACTTAGGAAAGACACACTTGGACTCCTTATGTTTGCAATGACATTTATCTGACGTGCAGCTGTTTCCACCAGCTGTAAGTGATTTGGGGATAATATAATAATAGGCTTACACACAAATAAGTTATTAAATGGTGGACTGTGTGATATATATCCATAGTATCTATTGTAAATGCATAAAGAAATTAAAGATCTTTCACACGTTTGTAGTCAATGAGTAGTATTGAGACACTTATAAGATGAAAATGTCGCCATAGATTCACAGCATTTTAACATCTGAGAATCACACCTCACCAATAGAGGATTATTAGATTAAATGATCTCTAGCTCTCCAACATGTATGGAACGACTAAAGCGCAGGCTTGTAAGAGCGCTACAGCTGCAGTCTGTAACTGTCACAGCAGACATGAGGAAGGAGTGGGTGTTTTCTCTAGCAGAGAGTGGGTTGAGTGAATGCCTCTGGTCTGGTCCGTCCACAGCAAATGGAGCTTCTGGTTCTCAACAAGCTGAAGTGGGATTTGGCTTCAGTCACACCTCATGATTTCATCGAGCACTTCCTGTCCAAGCTGAAGATCTACCCGTCCACCAAGCAGATCCTCAGGAAACATGCCCAGACTTTTGTGGCCCTCTGTGCTACAGGTAAGAACGCCTCTGTCTCTTTTGTGTTTTTTATCAGTGCAGTAGACACTCCCTATATATATATATATATATATATATATTGCTATTTTTCTTATGTTAACTGATGTGTCAACATGTTCTGTTGCCATATTTTCTCTTCTCATCAGTATTTGTTTTCCATTATTTACTCTCTATTAATAAATAGAACTAGTTATACTTTTAGATTTATCCAGTCAACACACCAGGACACTTTGTTTTAGTATCGTTTTCTGCAGATCAACAAAAAGGGGTTCTCTTTTGTCAACTTAAACCTACTTATTTTGATTTTGATTAGGGCTGCCATTATTAGTTAATAAATGTTAAAGGTTTCAGGGGAGTTTGTTTTTTTTTTTTTGTTTTTTTTAACTGTGAGTTGTTACCACAGTGGTGCAGTGGGCTGGCACATCATATTTATTTTTGTTAAATATTAGTCGCAGATTGACATGTCCTATAGATATTAGAATGGAATACATGCTTATAACATGTAATTGTGCTGCTTCTGCAGATGTCAACTTCATCGCCAGCCCTCCGTCCATGGTGGCGGCAGGCAGCGTGGTGGCTGCAGTTCAAGGTCTCTACCTGAAAAGCCAAGATGCTTCTTTATCCTCCCAAAACCTCACCAACTTCCTGTCGCAGGTCATCCGCAGTGACCCGGTAAGACGCAACGCACATACAAATCTAAAAAAGACCCCGCTCTGTGTCTTTGATGCTGTGACAGTCTTGACTGACATGGATGTTGGATCTTTCAGGATTGCTTGCGGTCATGCCAGGAGCAGATAGAGTCTCTGTTGGAGTCCAGCCTCCGTCAGGCTCAGCAGTACAGCGGCACGACAGAAACCAAACGCGTGGATGAGGACGTGGATTTGTCCTGCACCCCGACAGATGTCAGAGACATCAACATCTGACTGACTTGAAACAGCGCTGCACAATGACCTGACGATCGAGGGAAAGTTGTGGATGGAGGGTGGTGACGGGTGCTGCAGAGGAGGGGGTGACTCACCTGACCTCAGCCTCCCCCCTCCTCCTTCTCCTCCTCCTTTCCAGACGGGCCGTCTCCGCCAACATGGCCGACACGTCACTCACGTGCCCGCAGTCTGCTGCCAAGACAGCCGCCAAGAAGTGGCAGAGTGGCCTCGCCCCGCGACGAACCCCAAGTCACATTTCCTGCCAGTGTCCCCTCCCATCTCGGGAAAAATAATGAACACTACAGAAATGTACTAAGAAAAGACACTAAATATTGATGACATGGTGAGGGCTGGAGTGTAAGCCACAAAAACAGACATTTTAGTAGATATTTTTACTTATTCCCTCAAATATTAAACTAGGAATCTTTAAATTACCACAGACTCAACTTGCCTTCTAAAACATCCCAAAGTGTCTCGTAGGCTGTAGTCTGTCTTCAGGACTTCACCTGAAATCTGACACTTACTAAAGAGAAGAGGCTTTTTGTTTTTACATCTTTTATATCTAGAATGTTTTAGATTTCCTGTCCAAGCTCCTGTGTTTGTCTTGTTGCAGTGCAGACATTCATATATCCCTGCTTGCTTATGTTTAGTCACTTTATTATATATCATTTTAGTCTTTTATCAATTAGTCTTATACCTCTTTTCTTCCAAGCTTTTTTTTTTTTTTTTTTAAACCAAGTGTAGTTCGAAGCGCTCTGATTTTGTTTATGATCCAGACTGTGGATTGCTGATGTAAAGGTTTGAACAAATGGAATTGTTTGTTCATTCATTCATTCATTGACTTGCTTTATCCATTTCAGCTTGCTGTAGTTTGATAAGCTTGAATCGACGCACACGCAAGCAGAGCAATCCATAGTCTGTAATGTTTCCTTTCTCTGTGTAGTTATACCTTGTACCATTCCAACTTTTGTTTTCTAAAAAAAAAAAGCACTTTTAGTCAGCAACGCTGGCTCGTCTAAAAAAATCACAGTGATTAAGTTTGTAAAACAGCATGAAAATGGAATGGAGGGGTTTGGGCAGGAGTGGTTTTGGTGATGGAAAGTCAGAGCAGCCCTGCAGACATGCAGTTGCAACTGGTGCAACTGATTCATCTAATGGGACAAAAAAATGACCAGTATGGCAGAAATACTTTTTTCAAACAAGATTGAATGCTGCTCGTAGAGCCGGTGGCTTGCTGTAGCTGCCTTCCATGTCGCAGATTAAATGTAGTTGTAGGTCAGCAGACATTTCATAGAGGCAGAGCTACTCTCATTATAGGAAATGTCATCGGTTCGGTTAAAGCACAGAGTGCAGAGCGAGGGCTTCAGTGACTAAAGACTGGAGGAAATAGTAAAAAAGAAGTATTATTTTCAACCTAAAATAATACTTTATTTTTATATAGTGAAAGAAAGTATTTATTTTTCTAGCTTGCATTTTGTAGTTTGCTAACTAACTGCGGCTCCACCTGCTGATGTTTAACCGTTCAACCCCTGAGGGTATTTCTGCCTCCAGAGCAGCTCTGCCGAGGAGAAATGTCTGTAAAACTCCAGTCTGCCTCTGAAATCGCCAGGACAGCGTCTCCTCCGTTGCTCCATCTGAGTTCAAATATTGCTCATGGATTTTGAGAAAGGGGATGAAGCTAAAACAGGAGGAGGAGGAGTGTTAAGATGATAGACATGATTTTGCACAAACCTTAAAAACGTGGGCTGCGTTTCTTGGGCACTTGCCTCAAAAGAAAAAAAAAAGTGGAGTTAAACAAAAAAAACGCTGGCAAGAGCACCAACGGGGGGCGGCAAAAGTGGCAAAAAGGGTGAAGGCTCGACAGCGAGGTGTGTCTTAATGCTGTAGAGTTCAAATCAGGGTTCCTACACAGGACGGGAAAATCAGCATTCCAGGTCGATACTTTATACTGCATATGAAGACGTTTAATGTATATGGTATAAGTTCATGGACCAGTTATTACGGACGCAGGAAGGTTCATTAAAATCAAATCCAAACCTGGAAAGATATGATTGTGTAAGCTTGTGTGTAGGAACACTGTAAATTAGGTTTCTGATTTTATATTAAGGATAGAGAGTAGGAGAGAAACACTCCTTGTATTCCGCTGCTATAGAAAATAAATCCCAGCTACGTGTAAAAAGGAAAAAAAAAAGAAAAAGAATGAAAAAAAGAAAAAAGATGACAAAAGACGTAATGGATTAAAAATGATGCTTTTCTCCTGTTGTTTGCTGCTACATTTTTTTTTTTTTTTTTGGTTGTTTTTATATACATATAAATGTCAATATACTGCCATTCTAGGTTTGAATTTTCTCATAGAAAATTGTGTTATTGACATCCTCATTTGTTGTTTTATGTAGATTCTATGTGATCAGAATTTTTTGTTTTGTTTTTTTTTGGGGGTTTATGATTACCTTAAATAATTTTCCGTACTATTCCAAAAACAAGGAAAAAGTGAGACAATGTACAGTGATGCTTTGATCCACAATACCTCATGCGACAGTCAAGATCTATCTCTAATTTTAGTTGTTTTATTTGTTTAGTTCTTATTCTACTTGTTGGTTCAGTGCCTACTAGCTCTGTTAAACCTGCTTGAGGTGAAGCATGATGGAAACCAGCGAGTCCAGGGCATGCTTTGAAACTGGTGCCATAACAGAAAATGGGATATGTATAACTCTGTTGAGTGTTAAGCTGTCTCGGTGAAAGAGACTTTATCCCCCCTTTAGGCCCATAGTGGCCTTCCTTCCTTTTCCCCTTTTTATATTTATAAAAAAAAAAAGCTTTTTGCTCCAATTTTCAAACTGTCAGTGAGTTGATTTGAGTTTGTAAATAGATTCAGTGTCATGCTCGGTAAGCCATAGACTGTTTTTGTTTTGTTTTTACAAATCATTCCACACAGTTGTGTCTACTTCATGTCAGTTGTCTGCAACTGGGACAAACAGTGTATACATGTGTCAACTACACAATAAAACATGAATTAGAAGTCTGGAAAAATGATGTGTCTATTATTCCTTTTTTTTACATTAGATTAGGCTGACGCTTTTACCCGAAATGACTTACAAGGTATAGCATATATAGCAAAAAGGGCCCACTTGGGATTTAAACTAGCAACCTTCCACACCTAAGTCAGCAGTGTAAACCACTAAGCTATCCAGTTTTTTTTGTTTGTTTTTTTTACTTTATTTGAAGCAGCTGGCTAGCTCAGTGGTAAGATTATGGCCTGGGATCGCCGGTTCAATTCCGGCCGGAGACACATGCATACACTAAGCTGCCAGTGAGGGTCCTTGGGCAAGACCCTTAATGGTCCCGCCCAATGGGCAGCACGGTGGCGCAGTGGTTAGCGCTCGTGCCTCACAGCAAGAAGAACCATTGGTTCTTTCTGTGTGGAGTCTGCATGTTCTCCCGGGTACTCCGGCTTCCTCCCACTCCCAAAGACATGCACCTGGGGAACAGGTTAATTGGTAACACTAAATTGGCCCTAGTGTGTGAATGGTTGTCTGTGTGGCCCTGCGATGCCCCGCTGTGTACCCCGTCTTCCGTCCATAGTTGCTGGACGGAAGGCCCCCCCCGCGACCCTGAAAGGGACTACGTGGTTAAAAATGGATGAATAAATATACAAGATGGATGGATAAATATACAAGACTTAATTTTTCATTATATCCAATAACAATATAAATCGATATTTAACAATAGATGATATTAGTAAAGAAAAACCTGTCATGGAAGTGTACTGTAGTCAGAGCTGATTGTTACAGATGGACAAACTTTAACCTCAGAAAAAAAAGATCAAGTTACAGCATAAAAATATGACGTGTTAAGCTTTCTTTGTCAAAATTTTAAGGCTTTATATTGAATTTTTATATCTGAAAACTTAAAAAAAAAATCACTATTTTGAGCATTACAGATGGACAGCATTTCAAACAATCTGCAACATATCTGAATGATCAAAAATCACATTAAAATACATTTCCCCCCCAGACTTTTAAACACGGTTTGTTTAGAATATGAAATAAATAATATAATTGTCAAATTTCAATATATTTGGAATAAATTCTATATATTTCTGAGAGTTAAGAGATTTTTTTTTCTCATTTCAAAATACATTTTCCTGAAAATATAATTACCTACAAAAAATATGTTAAGTGTAGATTATTTTAATACTCTTTTTTTTTTTTTTTTTTTTTGACCAGATGTAAACCTTTCCTTGACTTCACCCATTAGAGGCTGAATGAAGTATTTTATACAGTTTATACAGGCATTCTGATTTGATCTGTTACACATAAATCTGAAATGACCCTAAAATAACAATAGTAATACACTTTAACACCAGTGTCACCATCTGCATGATACAAATGTTTTATGTATGAACCACTGTTTTCAAAGCAAACACACATATAAATGTATTGTGAAGTAAAACATAAGCTGCAATATCTGATGCAGTGCAACATTTATTCCCAAATATAATCTTTGTCATTAAATTCAGGTTATGATTAATTATCCACTTGTTGTGCACCTAACCACTGAGTCATAGATTTAATATACAAGCTCCAGCTCTGAATTCTGATCCCGAGAAAACAGGCTGCATATAACATGTTATAGAGACTCTGAATAAAGCATAAAGTGATGATGAGAATACTTATTTCATGCATAGTTCTTAAAACATCGCTTAAAATAACTACAGTCATCTTGAAATGTGATTTTCGAATAAATAAATAACTGTAAAGATGTAACAATAGCAGGGAAAAGGAAGCAGAAAGGACATGAGAATTGTCACTAGTTTGTGGTAAATAGTTGTTGACACACGGTTCAGTAAGAAAAACAAAGGTAGCCTCTTGTGCATATATGAGTAAAATAAAAGCCAAATGTAACATGGTTAAGTGTAGAATAATCACACATTTAGGATGCATTTAATGTGTAATTGCAATCAGGCCTGTAACACATGACAAATGAGAATGACAATTTATTTTATTTTATTCTATTTTTATTGCATGCCAGTTGGTTTATCTTGTTTGCTGTTTTATTATCTTTTACACGGGGGTTGCACTGAAAATTTCATTGACATGCAAATGCTCAGTGACAATAAAGACTTCTTGAATCTTGAATGAGGACAGTTTATTGAGTAGTAGCAGTTTATGTACTGGCCGCTAGAGGTCACTGAAGGACTGTACTGACAGCTGGAAGAGGCGAGTAGCACACTGGCACTACAGGAATGTAGCTAACAAATATCTCTTGTTCGTCATGACAAATCCGTCATAACGAACAAAAGCAGTTGCCACGGAAGAGATGCCGTACTGTATTGTGGCTAAGGGATACAGACTGGTCGCCCTGTTTTTTTCTTTGTTTGGTAAGTGGGGTGGATGCTGTGTTGAGACAGCTACTCGTTAGCTCAGCTGTTAGCATGAAGCCGGATGTGCTATGTTTGCCCGCCTGGGGCAGACCGGAAGTAGGATTGTTTTGGCATTCAAAGTAAATTGATCAATGTGGTGAAACAATACAGAACTGTTTTGAAATGCAGCTACATATTTTCTGTTTACCTAAAAACATTCGTGTAATATATATAGCACAACAATCATGGGTGTTGACCTATTTTGATATGTTTAATGATATGCAAAGTTAGCTTGTTGATTTATTTTGAAATGCAAATTGGGAAGTAGAAGGCGTATTGTTTTTAATTTGACACCCACGCAAACTCACACGACAGGTGCTGAAGATGTAATACAAAAATAAAAGAGTAGAGATTTAGTGTCTGGTGCCAAAGGTCACTGGCATCTTTAATATTATACTGTACTGAAATCCCACTTGGCACTGTTAAACTACAAATAAATACCTACTTATCACATTTTCTTAAACCAAAGC
>JAPSES010000069.1:14565048-14583024 GCA_029822895.1 Maxillicosta whitleyi | reverse complement strand
ACAAGAGAAGGAAACAACAGCAGAGGAGAAGGAAACAACAGCATAAGAGAAGGAAACAAGAGAAGGAAACAACAGCAGAGGAGAAGGAAACAAGAGAAGGAAACAACTTCAGAGGAGAAGGAAACAACGGCAAAAGAGAATGAAACAACAGCAGAGGAGAAGGAAACAAGAGAAGGAAACAACAGCAGAGGAGAAGGAAACAAGAACAGAAAAGAAGGAAACAACAGCAGAGGAGAAGGAAACAAGGGCAAAAGAGAAGGAAACAACATCAGAGGAGAAGGAAACAAGGGCAAAAGAGGAGGAAACAACAGCAGAGGAGAAGGAAACAAGGGCAAAAGAGAAGGAAACAACAGCAGAGGAGAAGGAAACAAGAGAAGGAAACAACATCAGAGGAGAAGGAAACAACAGCATTGGAGAAGGAAAGAACAGCAGAAGCTGAAACATCAGCTGACACTCTTGTTCAGGTCAAAGTGGAGCTGAAACACATGAGGAAACAGGCTGAGGTGAAGTGAAGGCAGGACTGAAACACCAGCTCACATCCTGAAGGTCGAAGCCCAGAAACATCCAGAACACAAAAGGAAGATAGAAGAAAAAACACAGGCAGAGGGCGGGGCTAAGGACATCACCGCCGTCTGGCTCGTGTTTCTATAACAACAGTGAAACAGTGTGAAACGACTACAACGCAGAACACTGCTTCAGTTCAAGTGCTGGACGTATTATCAAAAAGAATTCACTGTTGTTGTCGTGGTTCTGTTCCAAACCCTGAGCTTAACGTCTCTGAGGAACTCTGGGAAATTCCGTGAACGACAAACTGTGATACGGTTCGATCGCATCGAATGAAAGACAGAGTTTTAAAGACACGTCCTGAAAAATGAGCAGCTGAGGAACGCGGCGCATTAGACCCCGTTTACACTAAAAACAGCCCCAGTACGTCTGCGTCTGTTCTAATGGATCAGAACCAGTTGAATGTGTGAGGTTCTGTTCTATGTTCCAGTTCTGCGGTTCTGGATGCACATAGAAGTAGGCGGGACTTAGACTGGAGGAGAACTGAACTCATCCAATCACAGTCCAGATATGATCAATAGGAACTAGACTGATATGTGGAACCATTAACATGTTAGAACCATCAGAATATGGACCAGTAGAAGGAACAGCACTTTTTAAAATATTTTTTAATAATAATTTTTTTTTTTTAAATCCAGATTTCACAAAACTGAGCAGACACGGTTCTTGTACCCGACAGAGGTGGAAAAACAACAACCTCTGTGTAAATAAAACAAATGACAGATTTTATATTTAAAACAAACTCCACTGTTCATATTTGTCTGAATCAGCTCAGTCGTCTGTGTTTTAACATCATGACTTTGCCTTTAAAGTCACTGTATATTTATTCTTTATATTATATTGGGTTATTACCTACTGTCTAGAACATATTGTACAAAATGCTGTTCTAATGTAGCAGCCAGAAAAGGTGGCTATTCCTTCAATTCATTTATTAATAATAATAATAATAATAATAATAGTTTTGATGTGAAAACATTGCTGGGAGAAACAGATGTGAATCCATTGTAGTTTTAAACCAATAACGTCTGTATTTTTCCTTATGGATCCAAACACAGTCATATCCTGTCAGAGGGTGAACGTTAATTGACCCCTTATGATCCAACTAAAGCTAAAATTTATTTAAAAGTAAAAATGTGGGTCATTTAGCAATAACTAATCTGTCAAATTGACTAAAGTGTCGCGTCAGAGAGATTTCAAATACTGCGCTTTAAGATGAAATATTTGCTGTGAACAAACTTTATTGTGTTCTAATAATGTTTTTAATATGTGTATTTGGGATTAGACAGACAGATTATATCATTGTGATTCACTATTTGTGTTATTCTTAAAAACGAACTGCTATTAAACAGGCTTCTTTATTATTATTAAAATATAAAATTAAACAGAATAAGACTTTAACGCCCTGCCTTTCAACATAAAAACACCTCAATGTCAAATAATGAAATAAATAGTTCCCAGACGTATGTTCATACTGATAAAAGGCTAAACTGAGGTCAGAGGTCGTGCACTCACAGCGAAGGACATCACCAGGTTAATCATGCCCTCTTTGTCGTCGCCTTGTCTTCCGCTCAGGCTGAACCACTCGTCCACCACGCTGCCCTCTCGGAGGCCTTCGGGGATGGTCACATGAGTCCACGCTATCCTGTCATCCATGGAAAACGCCCTCTGGAAACACACACATAAACATTCAGACGCAGAAAAGCACAAAAGTAAAGAATAAAACCAATGTTTGAAGGAAGAAGAAGCTCAGACAGTGTATGAATCCTGTTACTTCCTTTATTTACGTTTTCATTTCCATGTTTTGTGGAGTTTACGTCCGTTTTTCTTAAAGTGTGTGTAATCTGAGTACATGAGTGCGAGAGCCTTTTCCTCACCTCATCGAAGATCTCTAGGTAGAAGGAGTCCACCCCAGGAGGGACCGTGCACTGGATCACCTTGTTCCAGCGCGGGTTCTTGGCTCCGTTGTGTGCCGTTGGCGTTTCGTAAACCGCGTACCCCAGGCGGATTCTGCAGTATGGATCCATCCGAGTCATGCCGTAGTTTTTCGCCAGTTTGGCCTTGAAACCAAACAATCAGCTGTGACTTCAGGAGGTGATAAATTTAACAGGTTTTGCTGTAGAGTTTTGTCTGAGTGGAGTTTAATTCAGTTTTAAATAATGGTGTCCTAGAATTTTTTATAACTTACATCATGTAAACGTACGGGTTTAAGGCACTCCAATTATAAACCCATTTGAATTTTAATGTTATTTATGCACCTTCATTTTACTGAAAAATATGTGGCACATTACAGTTTACGGTTACACCTTTACCTTCTTATACGTCTGTTTTATTTATTATTACTAGAGTTATTGTCCACTTTTACACATATTTTTTTTTAATCACGCCTTATCTTATTTCATATTTTCTAAAATATGTTTATATTCTACCGTGTTGTATTCCATAAGTATAGTGCACAGTTTGTTTATTTTTCTTGGCTATATCGATTAAGTTTTTATTAAGTTTGTCTTATTTTGTTCATTTTTCACAAATACTATTGGTTTTTTATTGTCTTTACTCATTTTGATGCTTATGTTTGTCCATTTTCTTCTTTATTCTGTTCTTTTTTAAATTAATTTTGTTGCTTATATTTGTAATTTCATTCATTTGTTAATTATCTATCTAATAACCTGAGTTTTTCCATTTCTATTAATATTGCTTGTTATTTTGTTATTTTTGTTCATTTCATAGCTTATTTAGGCTTATTTTTGTTAACTCCATCCATGTAAAGTTGTCCATAGGAGGCTGGGGTCAACCTGTACCTACCTGGACCACAGTGATGCTGAGTCGGCCTACGGTGCCGATAGAACCTCCATACTGCAGCTGTCGCGCTGCCTGCGCGTCCATCTGGACCTGCTGCTGCTGCTGGGTCGGGGTGATCCGCAGGAAGTCCTGAGGAAGCTCCCCAATGTACACCTGAATCCACAAACACATGCTGTTACAAGATACTTCATCCATTCAAAAGACCATCCACAGCTCTTAAGGTGGAACATTTTCTTTCTTGTTGTTGCGTGAGGTAACACTGAATGACTCAATCCACCTTAAATGTCTAACTCTGATCAGTCCATTCATTTTCTTGATTCTATTGTGTGACAAACAAGCTTTAGAGATGACTGAATCATTTAACGTCTCATTTTCTTCCTTTATAAAGAATTTCCTCATGTGATTTCTTCATCTTTCACTTCAGCAAAACAATAAGTCTATTCTGACTTATTTTAATCTTTTAATATAATAAAATAGCATTTATTATATATTATAAACTGTTTAAAGCTCATTTATCATATTGACTCTAAATCTTCTTTTCCTGTTTTTGATGTTTCTTTATTTATGTCCACATTCACTGAATTCAACCCATTCATCTTCACTGCAATTTTCATCTACATACGCAATATATGACATATTTTAAAAAGAACAAAACAAAGACAGTTTAATAGTGGAAAAAGTACAGCAAGAATACTTTTTGGATTTTTCTTGGAAATACGTAATTTAAAAAAAATAGCAAATTATTATATTTTTCAGAGCAAGGGAAATATAAAAATTCAACTAATGCACAGTCTCTTAACACAATATCTTCACAAAAAACATTTTAAGAGTCATTCTACACTGCATCACGTAGCCTACATTTTTAAGTGACTCATTAACACGATCACCAGATGTTGCGACAAACGAGGCCCATTTACGACACCTCTATAGTCTGTCATGAAGCAATCATACACATTGATTTTACGTCTTTTTTCTTCATTTACATATAAACCAAAAAGGTAAAAACAACAACAACAATCAAACAGGACACTAATATCTCCCACGGTAGCTGATGAATCCACTATGAAACGCCGACTGTCGTTGCGACGTCAGGGGGCTGATGTTATTGGCTCACTGTGACTCACGTGATCGAAGCTAAAGCTAAGCTAGGTTAGCTGTAATGTTTGCATCAACAATTAAAGTGGCGAGATTTCAGCATTTCTTAGTAAGTCTTAGTAATTTATTCGTGGCTGAATAGACACTCCCAGACAACACACAGAAATAAACTATTAACGAAATGTCATCATATTTGTAACGGACTTTTCATTAAACTGTGGTTTATTTACAAGACTAGTGGACACAGCTCTTTAACGAAACGTTAGCTTAATAAATAGTCATCTCACATCATGCCACTGAACTGAAATGTGCCTTTCACCTACTCACTCATTTATATCATATGACCTAGTTGCTGTATTAAACTCGTTTAGCTTCTATAAAACATCCTCAGGCTAGTGTCAGTTCGGTTAACCAGACTGAACGGCAGGTTAGCCAAGAGAAGGAGACTCCAACAGGAGACAAACACCGCTATTCAACGTCTATTTATGTTGACAGACTAGTCGTGTTAATTAACTAGTCCCACTTCTAGTACCGCGTAGCTGTCTACTGTCTACCCCCAACCCGGCGCCTAAAGCCCGTAGCCGTGTGTACCTGTCCCCGCTGGGTGCTGATGGTGGTCGCCATGTTGTCTCCTCAGAACCGGGGATGGAATTATCCGAGGTTTGGTTCAAGAAACTTCAACAAACCAGAGAAGAATTGATCAGTAGCTCAGCTTGGATCTGCACTGACCAGGAAGTGATTCCCTCTTAACTTTTACTGCTGAGCCATGTTTATCCGAGCGGAGGAAACAGGAGAACAGCGACACTCAGCGGTGACAACTGGCAACTACAACAACACCCTCTGTGGATAGATTTTTTTTTTACACACAACTTTATTGAAAATGACAGTTTACAATTAGAAATATTAAATAGAATAAAATTAAATAAGCACTTCAAAATCAACAATAAACAGAAATTAAATTAAACTATGCAAAATAAAATTCATTAAAAAAGCACTTCAACATCATTAACGATAAAACTGAAACGAAAAACTATATAAAATAATTTCTTTGTTCCAGATGTATTCGAACACGACTTTATTTTTTCCCTTCCTTTTACAAACAGAAACATGGGTTTTATTCTATTTTTCTCTCCATTTCACTGTATGGGTGAAAACCTTACCACCAGTGAGTCATGCTGTCGGCCTTTTTCCGATTGTGTTGATTCTAAATATATTACTGCCATTTATTATAGATATATAGATTTTGCCAATAGTTAGTCCTGTAAATACTACAAAAACATCATCAAATACATACTGTGGAAAGAAGATGAGGAAAAGATTATCAGTGTTTTCAGTTCCCGTATTTATTGTCGGTGTCAAACCCAACCCTTAGTGCTGCATTTGGTGAATAAACGTTCTGTACTTTGAAAAAGGGTTTAGGTTTAAGGGCTGCTGTATTTAGTCACTTCTTCCTCTTTCCTTAAACATTTCCTAATGTCACATTCTGGGAACACCTGGATTAGCCTATATTTCGTTTTCATATGATACTGATCCAGTGTCCGGTCACGACACGCATCATCATTATTTATGAAACGTCAGTAAACGTCACATTTATTTCCACCCACAGTTGCATTAAAGTTTCAACATGATCTTCTGAAGCAGCCAAAGCCTAAGGGCTGGACAGTCGGTTTGGAACGGAAGGGTTGCCGGTTTGATTCCATGGACGGGCAGAAAGTTATTGGCTTTTGTGACTGTGCCCTTGAGCAAGGCACTTTGCTCTGGTGCCTGACATGCTGCTTGTAGTCTGTGTTCTAGTGAAGGGTTAAAACAGAAGTTTAGTGTGTGGTGATCAAAACAATTTTATTTAATATGAACTTTTTAATGTTCAGTTTGAATTATTATTGCTCATAATGTTTATTTTCTATTAAATATTAGATAAAGTTAAACCTGTCTGTGCTTTTCTTTCTCTGGATGTTTAAGGGGAAAAAAAAAAAAATCAAATCCCTCAGAAAGTGGAACAGAGAAAATCATAAACATATTAGTGTCACTGAGCCTTGTTTTGATGGAAAATGTTTGTTTTGTTTTTAATGTGCATACATGAACATGTGACAGATTGATGTGACTGGAAACTGTTGGACCTTTTATCTCCAGTTTCTTCTTTTACACACAGCTGCTGTGTTGTACCCATAATGCATCAGTGTTTAGTAGTGATGGATGTAATATCCTTTATCATTCTTCTCCTGCTCCTCTGGTCTTCTCCTTCAGGGTCTCCACACTGAACCTCCATCTAACCCTGTCTTCTACATCCTCTTCTCTCACACCCACTCCCTTCATGTCCTCTTCTTCTCCTCCTTCTAATATTATCTTTATAAATATATATTTATATGTTCATATGCTTTTTATAATTATATTTATATGTTCATATCCTTATATTCTATTTATAGTTATATGTTCATATTCTCTTTATAATCATATTTATATGTTCATATTTTCTTTATAATTATATTTACAGTTCTATTTTCATATTCAGTTTTTTCTGTTCTTTGTTGAACTGGGACCTCACTTTTTACTCTTTTATTTTTCTGTACATTTGGTCAAACTGACAGAACAGCTGACTTTGTTTTGTTGTGTCAATGCTGTGAAAACCTAAAATAAAAGCACAGACACACAAACCTGAACACCTGAACCTTTGTAATTCTACACCTTTTGCCAAAAATTGGTAAAGCTTGTCAGAGGTGGCAACAGTAAATAAGGGGCGGGGCTTAGCGAAGGGTAGTTTCCTTTCTAGGACACAAGACGAGACGATTGGATGAGATCAGGTGTGATTGACAGCTCATATCTGTGCACTTTAATAAAACGGTTGGACTGCAGCCTCCATGGATGTGGGATCGTATTCACAAATACAAAATAACACAATACAACACACACAAAAGAGCATCTGAGTCCATGATACTGGTGAGAGTCTTTTCATTTGATGGACGTGAAGTCAAACCACCGACCCCGATTTTACAAAGAATGACCAGTAAAAGTGAATCAGATGGGGGGTGGGGGGGGAGTGATTATGCAAAACATTTGGCACCATTTTATTCATTGTTTTCAAGTGAACACAAACTAAATTCACATTTTTAATTCAGTGCATATCCAAATAAACATGCATATTATGGGTAATGTGACAGAACAAAAGGCTGTGTGGATCCTGGAGCGTTCCACATTAAAAAGAACAAAAAAAAAAAAAAGCATCATGTGTTTGTTGTGGCTGAAAAGTTCAAACTTGATGTTGAGCAAATATTAACTGTCAATGATGACGCTTTAACCTCGGACCACGCAGGATCAATCAGCTTCTAAGGCTTTTCTATCTGAAACATGCAGCAACACTCCAACACAAAGTCATCTTCAGACTGATTGGCTGCTTTTACACACAAAACTGAAAAAAAAAAACAAAAAACACCCAAGATGGAGGCGCGGGAAAGACCACACCACGATACGAGAGATAAAACAAAGTGAAAGATTGGACTCGTGTCAAACTAATTCTGCAAAAACTTTAGTGGTTTTATGTCAGTTGCTTCTACAAAAATAGATTCTCTTTGTTTAACAGTACTAAAGAAACGTGGGCGGTGGTCTTTCCGACGCCCCGACGAGAAAAAAAAACCCCCAAACCTCCTGGTATTTATTAACAAACACAAAGTCATAAGTGAAATCAGAAGCATCAGAGAAGCGAAGACAAGGACTGGACGATGGACTGTGACACCACATCAACATGCTAGGGCAAACAGGAAGAGATCTAGAGAAAACAAAAAGAAAAAACACAACAGGGAGACAAAACTGGGTTAAACAGCAATGGAACAAGACAGGAGAGAGAAAAGAAACAGACAATGATCAGTGTGGAGTCGACTACGAGCCGGACGATGAACAACACGATGACGACAACATGGACACACAACGACCGGAACAACGTCTGCACACAGTCTGAGACGAACATGCAGTCGGACCAGGTGACGCCACCGGCCTACGGTCTGCTTTAATCTGGAACATTCAGAGGTAGCAAAGAAGCTAATTCACGGTTAGCGCAGCGTTCTGCCTTTTAGTCACTACGCGTGGCCTGTGAATTTAGTTTTAAAGCGTTTGAGGAGAATTTTCCAGATTTATTTTGTGCCTTTGTGCAGTTTTTCCAAAAACATCAAGACCGATTTCAGCCTAAATGTGTGAGAATATAAAGCATAAAACGAATAATGTTATGTGTGGCGTTCCTCAAGGATCCTTCATGGGGCCTACCTTGTTTCTATTATATGTATGTAGATATATTACAGTATGTGTGGTGTTCCTCAAGGATCCTTCATGGGGCCTAATTTGTTTCTAATATATGTATGTAGATGTATTACAGTATGTATGGTGTTCCTCAAGGGTCAGTCCTAGAGCCCATTTTGTTTTACAGATGTGTGAATTCTGATTATCATATCGTCATGTTTTTATGCTGCCGACACAAGAACCAGGTAAACTTTGATTATTTTTAAAGATCATTGTGACCTACATGCAGATTACATTTCAGATGCGTAAAAATAAAGTCGTTTGAGTAATTGTCAGCGTTTAATTCAATTCTTTCGACTGTTATTACTTAAAAGCAGATCTGGGTTTCACCATAGACGCTTAACTTGTTTGTTTTTAATACTTTTTATTCTCATCCTTCATTACGTTTTATATTTCTTTATTGATTGCTTTGACGTGTGCTCTATAATTAAAGATTTTTATGATTAGAAAAGCAAAGTAAAATGTAAGAATATTACATAAATAAAATAAATTAAAGTTGAATAAATAAATACGACAAAACAACAGGAAAATTGTAACACGATAAAAATGAAATGATTACAATGAATGCTCATGCTAGTCTTAGTTTGCTTTGCACAGAAACGGTCACTAGAGCCTGAGTTTTCACTTCGGCTGCAGATCTTTAACCTCGACTTGAACAGACTGACATTACAGCTTTGGAAACGGTCCGTGGACCACCGGGAGGTAGCGCTAAATATATGTTCTACCTCTTCCTTTACAGATCTCGATGCATTCCTACATTTTCTGCTGGAGGTTTTAATGAACAGCTGATTTCTGCAAAACAACCAGGATCAAACCATCTGGAGGAGGTTTTATTAGTGTCAAAACAGAGTAATGTCCCATCAGTGATAGTGATTCCAATATTTATTTCAATATAAAGTAGCTCCTTGTTTGGGATAATAATCCCTTAAGGCCCAACTTAAGTAAAAATGAATTTAAAAGTAAAAATCTGGGTCATTTAACAACATTAATCTGTCAAATTATCTCTAAAATGACCCGTCAGAGTTTTGAAATACTGTGTTTTGACCCTAGTATGTTATTAAACGGCTGTGAAATATATACCAAATATATCTGAAACCCTAAAACATGGTCAAGTATTAAAATATAGTCAATCAATAGTTTATTTACTTTCATTTTCCATCCCACAGTTCAGTCTGAAATAAAGTCGGAGGGAAGTATTTTGTTGCAAAATTCATTGTAAACGAATCCCAAGGTTAGAATCCAAACAAAACGATGTTGTGTATTTACAGGTTGACGGATCCCTTTGTTAGAAAAACATCAGTGATCCAACACTTGCACTGAACTTTAATCGACTGTTGCCATAAAAACGTATTGAGAAGTCAGACATAAGCATCGGTTCTATGGAATTTTATAAAAAATATATAATATCATGGGTGTGTTCTGTCAGATTTATACCTTCAGTGAGAGGAAGTAGGTCCAGAACTATGAACTACAGACAAAACACACACTCTTCTTCCATTAATATTATGTATGGCGTGCCACAAGGATAAGTCCTGGGCCACATTTTGTTTTCATTATATGCAGCAAATGTCCCCGTAGGTGGGATTCATAAAGGATCATCTTATTTTATGTGCCCCTGTTCCAGAACTGTTATGCATGGTGTCCCTCAGGGATCAATCCTGGTGCCCATTTTGTTTTCATTATACAGTTGTGGGAAAAAATGATTAGACCATCAAAAGTCATCAAAAACAATGGTTATGCAATCAAGTGCTAACTCGTGTGTGTGTGTGTCATGTGACAAAAACAGACAAAAAAGAAAACATGGAATGTCTAAAAGCACTGTTTTTGTCACAGATACTGATGGAAGACCTGAAGTGATTTTGGTTTTTATCAAGAAAACATGTTAAATGGATAAATATCAGCTCTGAAATTAAACTATTATGAGCTATTTTTTGTTGTTCTTATTATTTTTGTCCAAACAAATGGACCTTTAGTTGGACCAGACATTAAAAGGAACAAACTGAAGAAAACAAGGGTGGGCTAATTTTTTTCCCCCCACAACTATACATACTGCTCTTCCAGATATATTACGGATGGTGTCCCTCAGGGATCAATCCTGGTGCCCATTGTTTTCATTCTACCTGCTCCCCTTCCAGATATATTATGTATAAAACTGAGGATGCCATTGAACATCACACATGAAGTCTTGATAATATCAGTCCAGGTTTTTTCATGTTTACAGTAATGTTTTACTCATGAAAATAAAAAAAAGTAGCATATAATTGGTATAAATGTCTGTACCAGTGTGCATTATATACCACGCTGTTGTACATACTTACAGCCCATCTTAAAATTACACAAAAGATGTTCAGAAATTTAACAGTAAAACATTACAGAATGGACAGAGTCTCAGTTGCATCGTTTTAATCTGACTTGTAACGTATTCAGGTCAAGTAAGCATGTAAAGTGTATTATTCCATCAATCATTTCTGAACCAGGTACAGCAAAATTATGATTTCACTGATGGTAAACAAGTTGCCAAGAATATGAAGGATGAAAATAATATTGTTCAATTGTCTAAAAATAATACAAAAAAATGTAACAGAGTTTCACACACTCAATAATACTGATGTGTCAATGACTGCACACATTACTCAGATTTAACAATAATCAAAATTAAGGGTTGTTTATCTCCTGTTTTCATGTAAACAGATTCTTCCCTTGGTATAGTTGAACTGCACACTTAAAAGTTTCAGTTTGGATCATCATCAAGGCCATAAAACTGCATAAACAGCTATAAAATCATGACTGACTCATTAACACTTTGTGCTTTAATCTGACAGAGTTCATCAAATAATCCTGGATTTCACCTCCGGATCAGTTTCTCTGATAAAACTACGATTTCTGTGCAACAGCGAGAATGTTTTTGTCCGTCATACACTGACACACTTCCAGCGTTACCATAGAGACGACATTCGACTGCTTTACATGAAACAGGTGAATTTCAGCTGGTTTCATGTCAGTAAACCTGAAGTCATGTGACGACACACTGCACTTCCAAACACTGTCACATGTCAGACACTTTCATTTTGGACACAAACCTGGAATCAGTTTAGAGCAGGGGTGTCAAACATGTGGCCCGGGGGCCAGAACCGGCCCGCCAAAGGGTCCAATCCAGCCCCTGGGATGAATTAGTGAAATACAAAAATATTATATTATACAGAAGATATTAACGATCAAAAATGTTCAAATAATTTTAGGTCAGATCAATAAAACACTATCATAACCTATAAATAATGAAAAACGCATTTTTTCTCTTTTAGTGTAAAAAAAAAAATGTTTACATTTACAGATTAGCCTTTTACAAAAAAATGTGAACAATATGAAATGTCTCAAGAGAATTAAAAGTAGTTGTACCGATATTCTACCTGTTATTAAATATTTTTGCGCGTTTGTAGATCCACTGTGATCTGTACGTTATAATGAACATGTGAAAATGAGGAAAAAAACTGCACTTTTTTCTTAATACATTTCTTTTTGTTCATGTTTTCAAAGGATAGTTTGTGGATGTAAACATTTGAATAACGCAATTTTTACTTTTTTCACACTAAAACATAGAAATGACACATATAATTGTGGAACTGATATCATTTCTATATTATTATGTTATTATTTTAATGATCCGGCCCACTTCAGGTCGTATCAGGCTGGATGTGGAACCTGAACCAACATGAGTTTGACCCCCTGGTTTAGAGACTAGGTTTAGGCTTTGAAAACAGGCTGACCTTTTCCAGATCGTGACCTCTGTCAGTATAGGCACATGGGACAGATGATTCTTCATGGAACTTTGCTGCCTGTGCCCACTTTTATTCAAACAACATTACATATTCATAATAAGGCATGTGAAAACGGGAAAACGGGATTTTGATTGAACTCGGCAGCACTGATGGAAACAAACACACAGTTCATGCTATACTGACAGCACCCACACTACAACAAAACAACACTAAGTAGACGAGGAGAGAACACACACCAGGAGATAAAGAGGGGTCGTCGGACTTCACATTTGTCTCTCAAAACATTTTCAATTCAGATAAATAATTTAGGCAATAAATAGTTCCCCAACACACAGGAGAAGTATAAAACCTATATAAAAATAGAAAAGGCAGAGTAGTTTTCAATACACATCTCCACAAATTTCACACTTCCTAGTTCTATTAAAAACACAATTTCCTGGAAGTCTAATCAACTAACACGTTCTCTTAAGCATTTAGACATTTATAAGAATCCTTCAATTACTGAAGATATTCAATGGCAGACGTAGTGGTGTAGCCCTCTGTGGGTCAGCTAGCAGCTAGCTGGCTGGACAGTTGCTGAGGGACACTGATGAATGTTTTACAAAACACCTGGATTCAAAGTAGAAACAACTTCAACCGTCACATTTATACAGAGAATTACACATTAGTACTACCTCAGAAGAATGTGAGCAGCACAGGAGGAGAACCACCAAAACATGCACAAACGCCCGCACGTCCATGTCATTACATCGCCATATTTGTGCAAAGACTACAAATGCAATATTTCTGTTCCTCAAAGTATAAAAATAAAACCTATTTAATACAGATGTCAATTCCAGTTTGTGTGTGTGTTTGTATAAAACACAGTTCGTCCGTGTGTGTGTGTGTGTGTGTGTGTGTGTGTGTGTAGCTTTGTAGCTTCAGTACAGAGGCCACATGTAAAGGTCAAACAACAACAAGTCAGATCAAACTGAACTCAGAGATAATGGGGATCTGAAAAGTTCAAACACTCATATGAAAATACAGACGTCACCTCTTTTTTCAGTGAACTGTACTGAACCCTCACATACGATCGTCTGATGGTGCTTTTCCACTCCATGGTACCGGCTCTACTCTACTCGACTCACGACTCTTTCGCATTTCCATTAACGAAAAATGACCTGGAATATGGGACCCGATGCTAGTTTTTTTAGAACCGCCTCAGCCGAGGATCCAAAACGTTGGGACCAACACCAAAACGTGACGTCACGACACTGCAGACACTGATTGGTCGGACAAAACCGAGGACTACCTGTAATCGGAGTGGAATATTTGCCACATGTTCGACACCTGGGCCATAGATGCTTATTTTAACAGCTGATCCAAATAACACTGATAATGTTCACATGCTACGTCGACTGATAGTTTACATTATAGCCCTGTTAGCTTAGCTCTGTTTAAAACCACAAATCCACTGTCAGACTCCAACAGAAAACCAGGAAAATAATCGCAGACCCCTCACACCCTGGACACCCCCTCCCCTCTTGAATGAGATTCAGGACTTTGAGGACCAAGACAAACAGACTCATGCACAGTTTCTACCCACACGTGGTTAAATGTCCCCCCCTCCAACCCAATACTCACCCTAATTCAGTGCAATAACCACAACACATACACCTTAATACACCCTCCTGTTGGTTGTGCATATAGAATTAGCTTTTGTATATTTCATTCATCTCAGGAGTCCTAGCATTACTTTAGCAGCACGTTTGTATTAATATTTTATTAACAGACCCGCCCATTTACAAAAATCAGATGCAGAAGTAGACAGTGAATAGTGATCCATGAATCCACATGATGACAGAACCAAACTACACCATAGACGGAACGGAGATTCAGTCTTTGTAAATGGAAAAGCAGCACAGGAATACAGAGTAGAGTAGAACCGGTACCATGGAGTGGAAAAGCACCGTGTGTCTGGGCCTCTTTACATAGAAACACTGTAAATACTGACTGTGCGTCTGTGTTGTTTCATGGAAAACATGGTCTCAGCCTATTCTGTTCAAGCCTTTTATGTGTTTGTGTGACGAAGCTGCACCTGAAACATCAAACCCAGGTGTATGAAGATAAATGGGTCGAAATGGAGGTCAGCAGCAAAACGGACCGGACCTGACGGAACCGGTGATGTGGACAAATCCATATCATGTACAGAATAAACTTCCAAAACCCAAGTTTACACCTGAACTTGTTGCTGCTTCACCTTCATGACAGATGAAAGCCTCTGTGTCCGCTACGTCCACTATTGTCCATGGCGTCCACAGGTTGGACAACAACAGCTATGGACAGGACCAGACGTCAGACACGTTTGGAGTCAGTTTTGTGTCGACGTGTGGACACAGATATTTAGTAAATAGAATAACAAGAGACTAATTTGTCGGGTTTTTCCTGAATCTTTCTGATGGAGGTAGCGATATGACTTCTACAGCAGATGGACAAAAGCTTCTGTTTTCCTTTAAATTTGTAACTTCAGCTCTAGAACAGAATCCAACCATCGCATTGTCGATGGTTGGATTTACTGTCACGACCGTATGTGATACACAAACACACAAACACAGGGTGAGTCTTAATGCTACCTGCATGTTTTGGCAGAGATCCTCCTTAATGAGTAATCGAATTCTGTATATTTGGTGATCAAATCGTAAAGTTTTCACATTTTGCATTTAAAAAAAAAAAAAAAAAAAAAAGTAATTTAATTTATGTACTAATTAAATCTAGCTCTGTCTATTCCAGCTGTAGCCTGCTTTAATGGGGTGGGGGTGGGGAAATGAACAGGAAGTAAAAACAGATGGTCTTGGCACCGACTGTCCATGTGCAACACGTCCTAACAATGAACTCATATGTGTAAAGTCTACCACAGCAAACTGAAAGAAGTGATTCCAACTTAAATGTAAATACGTCTGTTTTCTGGTTTGTTAGAAGGAAAACAGTGCATAAGTGCATAAACCACAACAGAGCACAGTAAGAACCCAGTCTGTCTTGAAAACTCTTTTACGTAACTTGGTGTGTCTCTTTGCCTGGACATGTTATGATGACCAGGAGGTGGCGCAGCAGACCCTGTAATGCACAGACAAGTTTCTGAGTGGACCAGTCTTTGTTATTTTTACTCCACTTACCATAAGACCACCCCTCCTAACTAAGTCTGCAGTGCCCCAGCACCTTCAGTAGGGCTTGCTGTCATTCTTTGAACGCTTCAGCTGCACCTTCAGCCTCTTCATGCCGATCTGGAAGCCGTTCATCGACTGGATGGCCGCCTGCGATGACACCGGGTTGTCATAACTCACAAAGCCTGTTGGGAAAGAACAGACGCTCAGAACGGGAGCAGGAAGTAAGTTTGATGACATGTGACACTGGACTCCAGTGGACGTAAGAGGTGGATTATTATGAACTAAAAACAGGAATGAACCCATAAAGACCAAAAACCAAAAGCGTCAACTGATGTAAAACATTTATATTATCAAACAAACATGAAAAAATATGCTAAAAAATGGACAGAACCGCATATGGAGGACGGACGGAACAGCGCGTCCGTACCCATGTGTGTGTTTAACGTTCCTTTTGTCAGCGTGGTTTATTTAGTTCCATCTGCTGACATTACTGCTCTGGACCTGCTGCACTGAACTGGGAATGGAACCAACTGGGACTGTACAAGAAGTACCCGAACCCAGTATCGGACCGACATCGGTGCATGCCTAGCACTAGCTTATTTCAAGATGGCTGCCCTCTGGTAATAAAGTGAAAACCAGTTAAATAGCATCAGGTTTTCTGATCCAAGCCACAGCTCAAAAAAAATAAATCAGCGACAGTTTGTGACCTTTGACCTTTTCCTCTGAGATGATAAACACGTAAATATCAGATGTCTGTGTAGGAACTCACCGAAACACTTGCTGAGGTTTGTTTGTTTGTCGATGAAGACCTTAGCTGAGATGACGTTTCCAAAGGGCATGAACATCTGGAGCAGATCCTGGTCTCCAAACTCCTGGGGCAGGTGGTAAATGAACAGGTTGGCACCTTCTGGACCTGCACGTCACAACCCACAGTCACACACTCAAACTTCAGCTGAACAAGGCTTCAATATGTGTGTGTTTGACAGTTGGAACTAGGGATGGGAATCCATAACAATTGAACGATTCTGATTCTATAATAGATTTGACTTATTGATCCGATTCATTATCGACTCATTGTTTGAATAAAACAGAACAAACAGGTTTGTTTACATTAACTGTTAACTGGGTGTGTGTGTGTGTGTGTGTGTGTGTGTGTGTGGGGGGGGGGTACTGCACCAGTGAAACTACAGACACTTTAGTAATTCCTCTATTGTCTCAGTTCTACTCTGTGGAACCGGTTCCACTCGGTCCGTCTCCCGTTGTTCTGCACCTCATTTTCTTTATCTTTCACAAACTTGAATGTGAGGGAATACAATGTTTGTCACCCACACCAGAACCAGAACTGGGCCCAGGTGACGTCCCACCACTAGATTCAGGAGTGTCACTAAGTCTGAACCAAATGAATCCCATGTGGACAAATGTTGGAACATATTGGAGGGATTCCACCCTTTGAACAAACAGAACCTTTGACAGTGTTCCAAGTGGACCTGGTGTCATCTGTTTAGACCGGTTCTGTCTCAAACACATGTTGGATCCCTTCTGAACTAAACACTGCAGCGTACGTGTGACATTATCACGCATGTGCAACGAAGGAGTAATCGAGTAGAAGAACGATTACAAAGGAGTCGAACTACTGGGATCCGGTTCTAAAAAAGACCCAGTTGTACGTTCCCATCCCTAGTTGTATCACAGCAAAATAGAAATGTGATGGTGGTGACGTCTTACCGGTGCTGCGACTTTCTCTGGCTGATGCAGCAAAGTTAAAACAAGACAGAATCCTTAGCAGGTGAGACCAACACGGCACATACAACTCAAACAGAAAACATCACAACAACACAACAAACACAACAACTCAACTACACAACAGGAGAAGCATCACAACAATAGGACAGGCATCAGACACACAGGGACGGCTCTGACATCTACAACAATGGAGCAAGAAACAGGAGGCGTTTATGGTCTTTAAGAGGAGACAGTGTTCGTGCATTTGTGTCCTTTGTACTTTCATTGAAAAAAAAAAAAAAACAGGTCGATGAAGATCTGAAACATCAGACAATTAGTAAAACGTCTGAATACCATTTTCAATTATAAACTTCCACTGGAGCTCCAGATTTTCTTTCTTTTTTTTTTTTTTTTTACCTCTGTCTAATACCTGATGGTAGAATCCAAAGAGGAGACATTTATTTACCGTATTTTCTGGACTATAAGTGTAATTTTTTTTTAATAGTTTGTCCGGTGTCATTTCACATGTTATTTTCACACTAAACCACCAGAGGGCGCTCTAGGCCTGTGTTGATCATTTCAACATTGGCGGT
>JAPSES010000069.1:14554492-14564948 GCA_029822895.1 Maxillicosta whitleyi | reverse complement strand
TAATGTGTTAATAATTTCACACATAAGTCGCTCCAGAGTATAAGCCGCACCCCCGGACAAACTATGAAAAAAACCTGAGATTTATAGTCCGGAAAATACGGTAACCAATTCTTCCTCATACACAAGACATACACCGCAGGTTTCAAACATGCGGCCCAGGGGCCAAATCCGGCCCGTCGAAGGGTGCAATCTGGCCCCTGGGATGAATTTGTGAAAAATTTAAATTGAAGAAATTATCAATAAAAGGTATCAGAATCTTGTTACTTCAGGTTCCACATACAGACCAGTCAGTTCTTAGGTGGGTCAGAACCAGTAAAACATTATCAGAATATCCTAGAAATAATAACAACTGCAAATTTTCACTTTGTTTTGGTGGAAAAAAAAGTTAAATTACATGAAAATTATTACATTAACAAACAAAAAATGTGAATAACTTGAAATGTGTCAAAAATAGTCAGTGTAATTTTACCGACATGCCGTTCTTAAATGTTCTGTGTATTTGTAGATCCACCATGATCTGTTAAAACAAACACCTGTAAATGATAAACTGAAGCAGAATATTTTTAAATTGCATTTATTTTTCTGAACACATTTCAAGTTGTTCCTTTTATTCAGATTTTTAAGGAAAATTTGTAGACGTGAATATTATCATCGTTTGGGCCCCCTTAGATCATATTTGACCCCCTGACATACAATGAATTAAAACGGTTTTAAAAGCATCAAAAATGGTCCTTGAACGCATCTCAAACCAAAATCCAAGGAAATCAGTTAGAAAAACATCTACAGCCACATTTAAATGTATTCAAATGGACCGGTTCCTTAAGTTCTATGCCCCTCTGTGGGTTGTTCTAAGCAGTGGAACCAGAACATTTAAAAGCTTTCTTTCCCGGTTCTGTTCTGACTTTTAGAACTTGTAGATAAAACAGATCCTGGACACGGAGACTGTCATTATTAACATCCTTCCAACAGACGTAGATCATTAAATATGATCAAAGCGGACCTAAAATACATTTATAATCTGTATAAACTTATGATATTAATGGATGAGAAACAAAAGACACAAGTGGAAGATAAAATCTAACGCCTGGATCTGCAAACGTCCACTGAACGACAGGCCTGGAAATGTACCTGAACCAAGAAACAAGACCGAACAGATCCAAGACACGCTGACCCTGTTAGAGAGTGTTTTTACATTGTGTCTGCAGGGTTCAGTCAGACACATTTAAGACTTTTTAAGACTTTTTATGACCATTGTGATTTAAATTTATGACCTACACCAACTATGAAAAACAACTTTCTCTTGGCGCTGGTTTCTGTGAAAGTCCTTCAGTCTGTTTCCTGTACTGATGCATTATGGGCCTTGTAGTTCTGGAACACCATGTTGCCACCCAGATTTCCTCAGACAGAACTACAGGCCAAACCAGTGACGTATATTAATATAGAATGACTCAGTCACTGGGACAAACCAATGAATCCACTACCGGAGGATTTTCTTGGTAGAACCAATAAATAAACGATCAGATCAATTTAAGACGTGGATGAATGGAATTTATGACCTTAAATAGAAAATCAGAATGTTTTTATGACTTTTTAGGGCCTAAAATTCGTATTATTAAATTTAAGACTTTTTATGATTCCGCGGAAACCCAGTTTTCCTTGAAGGATGTCAGTAGGTTGTTAAAGTGGGGAGGACAGGCTTCAGCTCTGCCTGGAATCCACTTCAACTGGAGCTGAGAACACCTGAGCTCACGTCAGTCCGATCCGATCATTCTGTTTTACTGACGGACAGAGTCGATCGGACAGTGTCTACTCTTACATTACTGGGACCTCAACTAAACTTGTATGAAATGTAAAAAAAAAAAAAAGCACTTTAAAAACTGCCAAACCTTTGTGCTATTACTGAATTAGAGTTTGTTTAAATTTGTAATCCTATATTCACGACTTCTGGTTAAATGAAGGTTTAATGAAATAAAAGACAAAGAAAAAATCATATAGAACATATAGAAAGAGATGGATTATACTGCAAATACTAATTCTACTGTTACTGTTTAGATCCATATGCATCTCATAACGGCTACTGAATGCATTACCACTACTATTGGAAATAGATTTATACACTTTCAAATCTATTGAAGTTCATCCTTTTTACCACCTGTTTATTCTTATTATAATTTGACCTTTTTCTTTTAAAGAATTGCATGGATTTTTCAATAAGAAATGGTATCTGAACTCTGTACATCCTGTGCATCTTAGTAAACTGACAATAAAAATCACTTTTTTTTATTACCTAATCAGACTACCCAGCAAAGTGAAAGTTGTAGCTTTTTTGCATTAAACAAATGTCTTGATCAGAAACTGCATAACGCAAGAGTTTTTTCTGATATATTTTTTAAAATTACTTTTATTTGTTTATTTATATTTTTTATGGAATGTCTTTTGCAGTGGACAGCATTTTTAAAGTAAAACCCTGTATTGCTGGGTGTCAGGAGGACAGTTTTTATAGTTTTTATATGCATATTTATTTTATTTTGTATACATAGTGTCTGTTTTATTTATTCCTGCTGCCGTCTGAGTCACTGAATGACTAATACAGTCCGTCTATGTGTGAGAAACTGCGTTCAATAACTGACAGAATCAGAAGAATCAGCCAAAGTGATGCTCAGAAGGAGGTGCACAGCTGAGTTCTGCAGACGCTGAACCTTCTCTGAGCTGCAACAACAGAACCACCTGTAAGCAGCGACAGGACGGAGGACACACACTCCAACAGGGAGAAGAACTTACACAGGACTGGAGTTCAGGGAGCAGTGGTCCACCATCATCTCCGGGAGAAAATCCAACTTAAAAGAAGACATGACGGCAAAAACGCGCTTCTTTGGGTTTAGACGGGGGGAACTAAATGAACGCGACGACGGCCGACCGGCGGTAAACTCCAGATGACACACGTGGTAGTAAGTCCCTGACGACCGGAATCAAACAGCACTCGATGGAGAACGGAAGACGAGAAGAAAACGGGCAGCGGGATAAATCAATCCACATGGAGAACGTGTTGAACGGAACAAAAAAAAAAATACAACAAACCCCGACCGAGGAGACACCTATGAGATGAAGGACACGGATGACGCACACAAAGTGACGGGCCTTCAGGTTGGCGTTTCAGGTTCTAGGACCGGCAAAGAAAAACACGGCAGGAAGATCATGAAGACAGAGGACGAGCCAGATTACCGGGCGCAGGGGGAGTGATGGCCATTTGAGGTCACACAATCAAAGTGCTGATGATCCAGTGCCTTTGTGAGCGTTTCTCCTAGGCCAGCAGATCTGGCTGCAGCGTCAGATAAACAAAGTGTCAGATTGATGGTGATAAGGCCGAGTGGGCAGCGGGTATGAAAGAGGGAGTGAATAGCACGGCCCAGCCAGCAGCTAATCCCCGGACTAGCCACAACAGGAGCTAACAATTAGGTTCCGGCCCGAGGGGGCTGCGTGCCCAGTGGTCCCACCGCCGCCACTGGTTTGTGTGAGTAAAAACTTTAAGTAACCAGTGACATGCAACAGTGCATACAAGCACACAAACACACACGCACCTACCAAGGGACATGCGTTGTGACAACTTTAGGAAGCTCTGGGTCACACAGGTGTCTATTTATGGACACTCATCACAAGCACAATATTATATTCATGCCAGGGCAAAGGGGTGTGTTAGAACTGTTCTGCGTTAAGACTGTTCTGTGGTAGAACTGTTCTGCGTTAGAATTGTTCTGCATTAGGACTGTTCTGCGTTAGAACTGTTCTGCGGTAGAACTGTTCTGTGCAAATATAATTAAAGTAATAGGAAAGAAATGAGCAAAACTACAAAAAAATTGTATATATATATATACACACACACACACACACACACACATAGATACAGACTCATTATTTATAGGTTATTACAACAGTATTTTACTGTTCTAATGCACTTTGGATCTAACTGTTCTGTAGTAGAACCTGAACTAAAATGAGTTTGACGTCCTCCACTGTTCATATTTTAAGTTAAATTTTTGGATTTGACAAATTCATCCCACGGGCCGGATTGGACCCTTTGGCGTCCCAGTTTGGGCCCCAGACCGCGTGTTGGACTCCAGTGGACAGGGGTCTGAGGTCCACACTGTTCCTACATATATGTTTATTCATGTATTTATTTTATTTTAAATAAAGACCATTTTTTATGAATAATGCTGAACAATAATCATCATTTTTACTGTTTTATAAGCAAACAGTTTTGGACAGTTTTGTGTTTGTTTGAAGGACTGGTCTTTGGACAAACGTAGATTGAAAATGTATTGAAATTGGAATGTAAATCCAAAAAAGTATGAGTTGTATAAAACCTAAACAATCTAAATTAATAACTTTGAATAAGTTTATCAGAAACATTGCATTGGTTCAAATTCTTACTTTTGTTTCAGACACACTTTTCTCTCAACGTTAATGTTTTTTTATCCATCGCTATGATTTTAAATGTTCTTCCTCTACATTTATAAAATATTTTCCTGCTCTGACTATAAATAATCATTAGTCTACTAAACTAAACTAAACTAAACTAAACTAAACTAAACTAAACTAAACTAAACTAAATTAAACCTTTATGGGAATCCTGCTGTTTCTAAACTACATGGACATAAATATCGGGACACCTCATGTCCACAGCTGGTGGACGTCCACCTCATGTCCACAGCTGCAGGACGTCCACCTCATGTCCACAGCTGGTGGACGTCCACCTCATGTCCACAGCTGCAGGACGTCCACCTCATGTCCACAGCTGAAGGACGTCCACCTCATGTCCACAGCTGAAGGACGTTCTGTCCAAACCCACAGTCTGTGTTTGTTTGTTCTGACTCTGAATAAATAAACACTGTCTGTGAAACACAATCGGACCAAAGTTTGACAGGAAACAGTTTTTACCACATTATTGATCCACTGAACAGAAGCTTCTGTTCATCTGCCTTCATTTACTGTAGGTTTAAAGAACAAAGAAGAACACAGAACCAAGAACAGAACCAAGCACAGAACACCACAGAACCTACCACAGAACAACACAGAACCAACCACAGAACCAAGCATAGACCTGGAACCTGGACCAGGAGCAGGACTGAAACAAGTACTAGAACCACAATTAGAACCAGAACCAGGACTAGGACTGGAACCAGGACTAGGATTGGAACCAGGACTAGAACCAGGACTAGGACCAGGACTGAACCCCAGTATAATCTGTACAAACAGTCTCCAACAGCATTTATAGCTAAAATAGAATTAACTGATTTATTTATTTATTCTGATCAATATTGGTCTAATTTTAACTTATTACTTGTTTTTTTGTTGTTTTTTTTAGGTTTATGGCTAAAATTTTAGCCAAATTTAAATGTGTTCACACACATTTTTATCTTTTTTTTTTTTTTTTTTTTACTTGTAAACCAAATTATTCATGGTGGATGTATGAACACAACATAATTTTTTATTTGAACCATAAAAACGACAATAAACTAATCAATCTATAAAGAATGTAGATACACAATATAAATACTAATCATACTGACTTATATGATGATTTTTGAGTATAAACATTATTCTATTAGTAGCTTTTTAATTTATGTGACTAGTGTTTTTATCATAATTACCATTTGTTTATTTTTCCAAAAGGACCCTTTGGGGTTTTCTTACAATATCTTTGTGATTAGAAGTTATTATTAAACATTCCAACCATCAAAAAGCATGTTACTGACATTATATTATTTTTATTTTTAACTTACATTTTACAGATTTTATGAAATTGTATTTTTTGTATTATTAGTCCAGCTTCTATAGATGGGTCAAAATGACAATTAAAAAAACATAAAACTAATTAAAATATTACACGGGTCATTTTGGACCCATTCATGGGAGAGTGTAGGGTCCACACACTCAAACATCTAAGGGTTTAAATTGTTGTTTTAATGTAATAATGTTCCGAAAACATGTGGTTTGTGGAAAAAATTAAATTAAATCTGACAGTTATATTCACTTCTCATATTGAATATGAATGGGACATAATCTGCCACTCCCTAAAGGGGCGGGGCTTGCAGAAACCCCTGAAAAAAAGGAAATGACCACCCTCTTCAGATTCCAGTGTACGTGTCAAGCCCCCCCCCCCCCACACACACACACACACACACACTGCTTCAGTTTGATTTCAGGTCATGTGACTGGATCACTTTTCCGAAGCCGTCAGTGAACATTTATTATTTACATGCTGTCTGAGCCTCAAACAAACTCCTCTCATTGAACAGAGTAAAACTGATGGGTCCTTACCCCCCCAGGTCCAAGTCGGGATCCTCCACAGTAGGAAGGGGGTCGGGGGTTTGTCCAGTCTGATCTGGAGACACATATGCAGTTTCAGGGTCCAGACTATCCATCCAGAGCCTTGCACTTCCACTCTAAAATATGGAAAAAAAGTGTTCACAAATACATAGAAATCTACACATTTCACAAGCAATGAAGAAAAACGACTATAGTAGGATGTACTCTGAACCTGAACCTGTCATTATAAAAGCAGGTGACAGCTGATCACTGTCCAATAAGCACCAGATCCACAGCCGTGAAGCCAACTGGTTCAACTGGGCTGCGTCTGACAAAGTGTGGCTTCAACTTTACAGTTGGAGCAAATGGAGGTGCAGAGTCCATCTTTACACAGTCGATATATTTGACATTCTTTTATACACAACAACACTGCTGGAGACAATGTGACAAACAGTGTCCAACCATCCTGATACCTTTGAAATAAAAAAAAAAAAGTCAACAGTAATAACCAAACAAAAACATATTAAAACCCTCACAAAGTTAAACTTCATCTTAGTGTAAAGAACGTGGATGTTGTTAGAAAAAAAATTATTGCTATTATTATTTATTGCTGGTAAGAACGCTATTACTAAATATCAATATAACCCTGGGTGTAGTTAAAGGTGGTGTCACTGATGAAAACACCTGACATGGAAATAAAATCAAATCCACAGGAACTAATAAACACACATGTGCAGGTGAACTTTCTCAAACGGACACTTTTCAGAATCAGAATACTTTAATAATCCCAGGGGAAATTACGGTGCGTTACAGATGCTCCATCAACAAATTATCAATAGGACAAAATAAATAAATATTAAATAAGAATATTAAACAACCTACTACGGTTTTACAATTGAATATATATTTGATCAAAAACAAGCATTTTTCAAAGGTAAAAAGGTGAAACTGTTGATGACACATTCAGTCAGTGGTGGTTTCACTGGTTCATCTGTAAACACACAACAGCTGATCACATCATACACAAATATGTCAAACAATAAGAGCAGAGGTTCCCAAGCGAAACAGTAACTATCTGATTAGACAGGTGATTATATAGGTGATTTGTTCTGCAGGTAAATGTCTAAAACAAAGCACTGCAGTGGCTGCTATGTTGATAAATTATCAATGAATCAAGGCCTTTCAATCTGTATTATTTTATCATGTCTTATCTGCTGACAGTGGCTGTAAATCCAAATTACTGTGTCAATACCATCACAATGACATATGACAACAGGAAGTATGTAGAGGGACATGAGACCATCTACTCAGACTGTTGGAGAGCAGCTCCACAGCCACAGATTTCATATTAATAATACTTATATTCATACTAGTAGCTTACATTTGCTTTGTGAAAAGATTGGGTTTAGCACTTTAAAGCATGTGATGTGAAAGTACTGCATGTTATAGAGTAATCAAATTGTTTTTTTTATATTTATATACATATATTTTAAATCCTACCATGATCAAATGACTTCAGTTTAACTGAAATCTAAACCAGTGCATCCTCTCGTAGTTCTGTGGTTAAACACAAACCCACAAAGTCCTGTCTGTCCAAACAGGTCCATGGTAAAACTAAACACCAGCTTTATTCCTTCTCAAAGACTTGACATTATTCAGACATAATAAAAAATACTCTAATAATAACTACTCAGATACAGTTCATTTTACCTTGTACATGTTTCCTCCTTCCTTCCTCTTTAATTAATGATACACAATCTGTGAATAGTTCATCATTTCTAATGTCTTAGACAGGCTTCAGTATGAGTACAGATCATATATTGATTTCTCCATATCACCTATTATATCACAATTCCACATGCACATGTTTGCAAACATTGTGATAGATTCAGTGTCTACAGCTACATCATTTATACAGTGAAATACACATATTTATTGTTAAGTGAATGAGGATTTAACATGCAATGATCCTCAAGAACTACAAGCATCCATTTATTTTAGAATTCTTACTTATTTATCCATGTTGAGCTTCAGTTTGACATTGCGTTTGTTGTAAATGCACTTAAATGACTGTTAATTTCATGCATTTTGACATTTTAACAGTAAGGCCTGGTGTTGTTTCTGACCAGTGGGACCTGAAACTTACATTAAACACACAAATTCTGTCATGACATGTCACCTACATTTAGCCAACACAAACACATCTTTAAACTCTAACATTCAACCTAGATGTGTGTAGTTTTTATCAGCCTGCAGAGGTAGTTAAAGCCCCCCAGCCCGGACCTGCAGCATCATGGGTCTGTTATGGTAACATTAGCTGGATATTAGAGCCTGGGCTAACTTAAGCACCAACTTACCCGTGTTTTTACGCCACAATTAACTTGACGTGTGCTTAAAAACAAAATGCCGACTTGGACGTCTGCTTACAGTATTAACTATATTGTACTTGATGACAATAATTCTCAACTACAGGTGTAAATAAGTAATGGTGTAACACTTTAACAATTTTAGCAAGCTGTCACTGTGCAAAATGGCAGACTCTCCTGCTGGACGATACCATCGGACGGAAACACGGGGGTGGAATAATAGAAGAAGAATAGAAATGATCTGTCTTATTAGACACCTGGCTATTTTTTTTTTTTATCGGCCACCCGTACGTAATTTTATCATTTATCAGCAAATGTGTTTTTATAAGTGATGTTTGCTGTTCTTTGTTTCGGGATATTTGTGTGAGTGCATCTCACAGTGGACCCGGTTTAAAAAGGAAGATGGTACAGTCCATAAGTCCGTAACTGACGCATTTCATGTTGAATTATGCATAAACATTTTAAAAAGAAAAATATATGCGCATAAACACTATTATTATTTATTTGTTTTATTTAATTCATATATTTATCAAATTTAAAACATTCAAAACATCCCCTGGAGTTTTATTTCACAGCAACTTAAATGTAAATTCCTTGTTACACCTGGTGTTTTGGTAGTAATTAAAGAATGTCTAATGAAGAGGTGCTGATTATTCAGTGTCTGACTGAAAATGAATACAACTACACTGTTGTTGAAATGTTCCTGTAACATTATACTTATTTTAAAACAGCTTTACACTATGTTTGTTTTCTATTCACAAATTCTATTAAAGCTTGTTTTCTTCAAATAATAATAGCTACAATAAGCATATCTAACCCTAACACTATGTCATTTTTATTCAATGTATCTAATCTCAGAATGTCCATTTAAATTTTTTTTTTTTTTTAAAAAAGTCCTCAATCGTGATGTTACAACAGCTTAAAAAGTGAAGCTGCTACCTCCTGTTAACATAAACACATTATCCATCTTCAAGTATATAAAGTGTTTCTGTATCTTCACAGAAATGTTAGCCTTTCTGTCTAAAAATTGGCGCAGTATGGAAGTAACTTCGGTTTAGGCCAGATGTTTCAGTGTTTTTACAGTAGTAGTCTTATCTCACACCTCTGTACATGTGTGTGGTTGTGTGTAATTATGAGACACCAAAACTTCACATTTCACTGTCATGTTTATTCCAATATCACATGAAAAATAAGAAAAAAAGTACTTGAGTTCATCCTTTAATAAATATCACTTTCTTCATTCTTCTAGCATTCTTTAATAGCAAAAAATAAGTTTATTCCATAGGATAATATCACATTTGTAGTAGTTAAATCCTGGATGAATGAGTGGAACTCCGTCTGTTCGTCCCTGATTCTCGTTTCCTACTGATGAACACACATTCGTTTGTGTCACTGGGTGTGTCTTTCTGCAGCGTCTGGTGAAGATAACCATTATAGAAGTCTGCTGCCGTCAGACGTTTTTTCAGAAGCACAGCTCGGAATCCCACCCAGCCATTCTGAAATAAGACAACACAAATATTTAAGCATCAAAAATATCGACTTTATTTAAAAAGTCCCCTCCTGAATGTAAACACAGGTTCACATGTTCACTACTGAAATACACAGTAAGTAACATGCACAGGTATTGAACAGTAAAGTGCACAGGTGTGAACAGTAGAGTGCACAGGTGTGAACAGTAGAGTGCACAGGTATTGAACAGTAAAGTGCACAGGTGTGAACAGTAGAGTGCACAGGTATTGAACAGTAAAGTGCACAGGTGTGAACAGTAAAGTGCACAGGTGTGA
>JAPSES010000069.1:14540454-14554392 GCA_029822895.1 Maxillicosta whitleyi | reverse complement strand
AGCAAAAACTCCCAAAAAAAAGCCATCTGTGGGAAAACAAAAGAAACCTCAGGGAGAAATACATGAAGGAGAGATCCACTCTCAGGACGGACAGGCTCTAAATGTGTCTGGAGTTTACTAAAGTCCAGTAATTCATCTATGGAGTCGTAGCTCAGGTGATTAAAGATGCCACTGGAGGGGGGGTGGAGGGCTCATCCAGACGGGTGAGTGGTGAGAGTGGGTCCAGAATGTCCTTGGGTATGAGGTCAGGACCGGGGCACAGATGGGGTCAGCTAAAGTCCAGTTTTCGCTGGAACATCCACCAGTAGCCAGGAGTCTGAAACACTACCCACTCCCCCAGAGAAGGGGGGGTAGGGGCAGTTGGACAGCATGTGAATGGTAATGAACTAATAATAGTAAACTAAATGAATACATTTAACAGTGCAGGTTGGAACTGGAACATCCTAGAAACACTGAGGAAATCCACTGATGGTGTAATAATTAATGCCAAGTCAATGTCAAGCCCTTTCAGCTGCTGACCCGTGTTTGATAACAGTAAGATCAGTGGCAAACAATATAAACACACTAATTATTACTACCTAAGCTAATTATCAGGCAAGCTGACAGATCATATTGTTCAATACAAAGTAATGCTCATATTTGCTAATGCAGCTAACACAAACCAGTTATCGTAATTAACCACCAGTAAACTTCATGACAGTATCCTCTGGTGGTCTTGTTAGTGCAGCTTCTTAAGCACAAGTATGGCAAAGCTGCCCATCGAGGAGAAAAGTATGTTTTCATTCAACTGATGCTCTGAATATCTAATTTGGCAGTTGGGCTAACGCTAGTGTCAAATGGGAACTGACGCTTTTGGAGCCAGCCCAACACAGTGGACATTCAATTTAGGGTCAAAGTAGGGCCAAGTGATGAGGAGGTGTGACTTTTTCATGGACATTGGTTTTGTGACGCAAATACATTGCTCTTTTGAACACATGCTGTTTTTAGAAGAAAAATGTTTTATTTTTGTGAACCCGCAAACTTACCGGACTACTTTCTATTCAACCAAATCCAGACCAGAACTTGGCTCACAGGACACTGTCAGGGGTAAGTCAATGTGGCTGTATGACACTGCTGATGGGGATGTCATACAGATTCATGTCAAAAATCCCAAACTATCCCTTTAAATGTTCTTTCAGAAGTTTTGCATTACAGTTTCCATGGTGCTTCCATGAATGTCTGCCATGCATCCAAATGTGCAGTATGTGCTCCTGTGTTTGGGTCAACAAAATGCCTTTTATGGCATGCGGTGTGATGGTCAAAACCCATACCTAGCCTGATCGATATCACGTTACCATATCTGCAAGTGCCAGCTAGTATGCTCACCATTCATCAGAGACAATTTGTCTTCTACCTTCTTCTTTCATCACTTTACATATTCATCATCTCTGCATCCATTGATGATCCTTGCTCGTGCCCAAAATTGCCCTCTGGGGCTGCTGAGTTCAAATGAGGTTGGAACCCTGGGAAAAAGGATCCATGAAAAGATAAAAGTGAATTGAATGGTTGTCCAAATCATAATTCTTAACTGGAAACTCAGAAATTCTGCTGTTTTTCAAGAAGTAATATTTTCTGATCTTTTAGCCTGTATATTATTTGTCATTATTTATACATTATACTAATGTTTCATGACAATAATTGCAATTTATGGATGTTAATAACTATTTCATTGATTAAATTAGCTAGCTGTGTTTTCTGAAAACATTAGATAAGAGGTTATTCAAGTAACTGAAATTTAAATCAACCAACTGTGAAAAGATAAAAAAAAAAAGATATAAAATATGCTGATTATCACAATTCAGAAGCTACGAGTTCCATTTGTTTTTTTTGTTTTTTTTTTGCAAACATAGCACAGGGCATCACAAGGACAACAAAAAGACTCACTTGACTGCAGTTTTGAATGTTTTTTGGTGAACAGCACATCAAACCAATGTCTAAGCTAATAGCCTATATTTCAACAAAGAATAATATAAAAAATATGAACAGTACATATACATTTGTTTTATTTTTCCCAAGTTTTTGTTTGCCAAGCTTAATATTAGCATCAAGGTGAAGCATTACACATGGGTGACTTGTTCAAACTAATCCAGCCAACATGTAGCACAAAGCTAATGCAAGCAAAGTAATTGTGTAGTGTGAACATGGTAGTGTCTTCTGTAAGCATTTGAAGAAATTTTAAGCTAACATTAACCAAATCATAATGTTGCCAATGTTAACCCTCTGTTAATTATGTTTTAAAACATAATTCCCATCCCTGCTGGGAATGAAGAGAGGATGTTTCCATTTCCTGAAAGTATTTGTTTTCACATTTGCATAGCAATTGGGTAGCCTAGTGGTTAATGCCACTGGCTTTGGTGCGGAAGATTGCCAGTTCGAGATCCAGGTTGCCCCTTGGGAAAGGTCCTTTACGCTATACATCCTTATACCTGTAGCCACCAGGGGGCAGTGTCTCATTGTGCCAGTCCCAAGCCCGGATAAATACAGAGGGTTGTGTCAGGTCGGGCATCCGACGTCAAAACAAAAGATACAAGTCAGTGCAGCACACAAACAACATTTCTATACCAGCCGTTTTCCCCGCTGGTGGGGGTTGACCAGTCCATGGATTCCTCTCCTCCACATTTCTCTGTCTCCTTCCATCTCCTTCTCCAACCCCATCACCCTCATATCGTCCTCAACCACATCCTTCCATTGCCTTGCCAATCGTCCCCTCCCTCGCATTCCTGCCACCTCCATCGTTAACACTCTACCCACTTCCGTATCCTGCCCTCTTCTCAACACATGTCCATATCACCTCAACTGCTGCCTCCTTAACCACACCTCCATTGGCTCTACACCCACCCTCTGTGCAACCTCTGCATTAGTAACCCTGTCCTTCAGCGTAACTCCGCACATAATCCTCAGCATCTTTCTCTCTGTCGAAACCAGTTTTCTTAATTCATTCACTCCCACATTCCAATTTTCCGCCCCATACCCCAGCACGCTTCTGACACATCCCTTATACAACCTCCCCTTCTGCTTCAACCCCAGCTTTCTCCCACACAACAAACCTCCTAATTCCCTGAAACTCGCCCACGCTGCCTGCACTCTGCCCATTACTGCTCTCATACATCCTCCTCCATTATTCAACACATTCCCAAATACTTGAACTCATCCACTCCCTCTAACACGACTCTGTTCCTCTCAAAGTTTTCTCTTCATACCCTTCCGCCTCTCACACGTCTTACACATGAAATCCCTCACTCTGCTCAAACTTCCTCTTATTCCCGAACACCTGCTATGCACCCATCTACCGCACCTTTTGCACTTTATCGAGTTCACTCCTACATTTTTCCCGCTTACACCACATGGCCACTTCCCATAGTCCTTTACTTCTATTTCTCTCGACACCCACATCCCCTTTGTCTTCCAAACATTCACTTTCAACCCCTTCGCCTTCAACGATCACTTCCATTCTTCATACGTCCCCGTTACCTCTTCCATCGACTCACCAATCAACACCACATCATCCACGTACATCAGACTCGTACATAGCCCCCTTACTCTGTCCGTCAACACATCCATCATACAGATGAACAATAGTGGCGATCACACTGACCATTGGTGCACACCCACCTCCACTTTACATTGTCCTGACCTGACCCCACCATCAACTACCACTGGACTTGCCTCTTCATACATCCGCATAACCGCCCTCACCATGCACTCTGCCACACCTTTCTGTCTCAGCACATACTCAATCACCTTCCTCGGCACCCTATCAAACACTTTTTCCAGATCAATAAACACCATAAACAAGTCCTTTCTCTTGTCCAGGTACTTTTCCTGAATATGCCTCACTATAAATGCTGCATCTGTCGCCCCTCTCCCTGGTCTAAACCCATATTGCTCCTCACTCACGTCCACCACCCTCCTTATCCTCGCCTCCAGCACTCTCTCCGTCAACTCCATCGCATGCTCCATCAGCTTGATCGTCCTATAATTTCCACACTCGGTCGCTTCCCCTTTTCCTTTAAACAACGGCACCACCAAACTACTCTTCCATGACTCCGGTAGCTTTCCTCCAGCTAGCAACTCATTCACCACCTTGCATATAACTTCTAGACATTTTTTCTCCCCCAACATCTCCATACACACTTTGCTCGCTGTCCTCCCTTTCTTCATCTTTTTCCATGCCTGTCTCACCTCCTCTACTGTTACCTCCTCCCATGGCCCCAACACTTGCTCCGTGTTCACTACTATGTCCCATTCGTTTTCTACATTTAACAGGCTTTCACAGTACTCTCACCACACTTCCATCTGCACCTTCAACTCCCCGCTCTTGTCCTTAACACATGGTATTCCCACATCATTTCCCTATTTCTTCCATTGTTTTGCCCATCTGTACACCTTGCTCATCCCCTCCCTGTTGCATTCCTCGATATGTCTTTCTGCATGCCTCTCTATCGCCTTCGCCACTTCCCTCCGTGCCTCCTTCTTTAACTCGCTGTATCTCGCTCTGTTCTCTTCTATGCCCTCTTTTTGCCATTTCTTATACGCGGCTTTCTTTATATTCAACACCTTCACGACCTGATCATCCCACCACCATGTCTCCCTACGCCTCCTGCACCCATTACTGCGTCCGCACACCTTCTCTGCCACTTCTATCAAACCCTTCACCAAACATGCCCACTTTTCAGCAGCCAACTCACCTTCTACCCTCACGTCATCCACCATTTTCGTGGAAACTGATTCTAACCTTCCACAAATCTCAGCTTCCACGTCTTCAATCTCTTTGCCTGCCGCTGGCTCGCACGCCCCACTACCCAATCCATCACTAGCAGCCTGTGCTCCGACAACACTTCCTCTCCTGCAATCACCTTACAGTCTTGCATCCTACCACGTTCTGCCTCATCAATCACTATATGGTCTACTTGTGTTGCAGGCCCCCTGACTTGTATGCAACCAACTTACTCTCCTCCTTCCTAAAACACATTTGCCACCACCATCCCACTTCCCTCCATAAACTCCAAAATCGCCTCTCCCTCTGCATTCTTCACCCCATATCCTACCCACCATGACTTGTAAATCCATCTTTCACCAAACCCACATGTCCATTCCAATCACCCAATATCACACATCTGTTCTTTATCCTGCCTCTTTACCCATGGTTGGTTTAGTGGTACTTTGGTCCGACAGCTCACGTGCTGTATTTTTCATTGCGCCGACGGTACCATGGGAAGATGCCATAGATGAGACCTATGAGAGGAAAAATCTGAGCTACTCAGACCTGAAGGCGGAGGCTGAACGGCGAGGCTGGAGAGCGTCAGTCCGTCCGGTTGAAGTGGGCTGCCAAGGCTTCATTGCAACATCCACCATCAATCTCCTGAAAGATCTGGGAATCCATGGCCAGGCCCTGCATCGTACCATCAGAGAAGCATCAGACACAGCAGAACGCTGCAGCCGGTGGCTGTGGTTAAAAAGGAAGGATCCCGGATGGGCTCCGGGAAGCTAGGGACACACACCCAGGTCTGATCAACCTGTGGTGGGCCTGCCCCAGAGGAGGGTGTATTGTATGTAAAAAGGCCGAAACACCCAATGACGCTGGGGACTACAACTGAGGATGTGTCCCCGCTTCCTGCATAATGGAGACCATCTGGGGTAATTTCCTGTGCAGGCCACTTTTCATACTTCGGGATACTTCACATCTTGTCCTTTCATAAATCATCAGTCACAGAGCTTCTCCTACCCCAAAACATATATGTTTCTTTCATAAATGTGGGAATGATTATCTGACATTGCATTAAATTGTGCAGAACAATGAAATTTATCATTCCTGTCCAGGCAGCACTCCAAACCTTTGATCCTAGAATCACCCCTGGGGCTAACTCTAGTCTGTTTCACAGACAGAGGTAACTTCAGTTCAGCTCTGAGGTAGCTTATGTCAGTTACCATAGCAACAGGCTCAATGAACCCAACCTGGTCAGGACCAGGTTTTATTCAATGAACCTTGACTTTCTCTGTGTCTCCACCCACTTTCAACCACCCACTGTAGTTGATTTCCTCATTCATACAGTCAGCAGGCAAGTTTTGGCGTAACATAGTTCTGCCGTCTGTTCGTTAAACTATCAGTCAGTTGGCCCATATTAGCAGTCCATTAGACACAGTAGGTCACAGAATCACTTTGGAGATGAAGTCACCACCATCATTACCACACCAGTCAAAATAAAGACATAAAACACATTTCATTTGGTCTTTATTTCATAGGAATACAAGAGCTGGTTTAGTTAATACTCCAATAGCTAACATCATTTCCATCATGCACCTCTGTTCATGCACCCACCTCCTAACTTGTGCTCCTTTATTTCCAGTTCTAGAACTGCCTCTTAATCTGACCATCCAACTTTTGCATTTCTTTGTGGGTTTTCTGGAACATTTGATTTTGACATTTATATTTAGATTTAACTTTTGGATTTAACATTTAGCATTTAAACAAAACATTTAATATTTGGATTTAACTATTTAAAATATCTCTATGTTGAAAAATATTCTTATAAATTTGCAAAAATGTGAATTGAAAAAACTCACACCCGGTTTTCAAACGTGGTTTAAACCTAAATGTGACCGTGATTTTTAGAACATACTTGCTTTACAAACGGCACCCCATATGACTACTTGGCTATTATTTAGGATGAATTAAAGCACAGAAACACAGCAGTCACCCTCGCTGAATGTCTGGGCACTCCTGCAGCCAGGGGATACAAATTTTTTATCAGGGATACGTACCTTGATACAACACCAGCTCTACTTGACTCAGCTTGGCTTTTTTATGTTTCCATTATGAAAAAGGACCTGGTGGTTCCATTATTATATTATCCAGTATTCAGAAACTCTCTGAGCAGAGGACACAGAACTAACGCGCTGAATTGGAGTAACAAGTCGAGCCAAATTGAGCTGATTCCAATAGAGTCGAGTCGTGTCAAGCTGAGCTGAGTAGAGCCGGTACCATGTAGTGGAAATGGAGTATAAGTCTATAAAGGTAAAGGAGAGAACCCTTTCATTCAGCGTGAGGGAAATAAATATTTTGGTTAATAATGTATACTGGGATAAATAGCCTAATCATACCCCTAAGTGAATATGTAGTTTATGATTAATGGATAATATACATTTACAGAAATGTATAGTGTATAAAGTACATCATTAACAATGTTCAATGTAGTGGCATTTACTATTGTTTGTTTAATCTTTCTAAGGTTTCAGGTACAATTAAACAGTGTGGCCCAGTCTTTCATGAAAGAGGTCATTCTCCTGCCAGACCATACATCTACACATGTGCCGAGGCGTGACAGAAAAGCTTGGCTTTTTGAAAATGGACACATAAAATCTGCTTTGGAATTTGCCTGTGACTGGGACTCTGATAAAGTAATGCAGACAATAACAATGGCATTCCAGCCAAATGTGGAGGGATGCAGGTAAGCTTTTGATCTGTTTTGTCACATTTATTACCTGTTGCATGATAATGGTATTTCTGCAATAGTAACATGATATACTGTAGTTTTTGTGTGTTGTTAATTTTTTTCTTTTTTTTTTCTTTTTACACATTCCTTGCTGTTCATTTCTGACAAGCTGGCTTGGATATTTAACGAAATACACACAATTTTGTTTTTTTTTTCTTTTCAACTACTACTTTAAGAAGCTGCATTTAACTATCAAAGTTAGTGAGTTTAACTGATTAACTGAAAAACTGACAATATAGCCTACATTTCTGTATGCACACAAATCTATTGAAACTAAAACATTTTAATGTACTGTAGTGTAGCTTTAACAAATTTCATATACAGTGTGCTTTTCTTTCATTCCCTCAGGTTACAAATCTTGATGCCATGCCACAGCAAACTTGTCGAGCCATCCCTTAGCTCCCAACAACGTTGTCCTAGCTATCTCCATTGTTGAGGCCCCACACTGCTTCAGTGGTGATCAAGTTGTCTGGTGTGTTAACATCCAAGATGTGGCAAAACCCATCACTTGGTGATCTGTCCCACTGGCAATATTAATGCTGATACACATTTGCTCTCAGCCAATAATATCTCTGGTGTGTCTCATGGTCCCAACCAGCCCAGTGCATCTGGCAGTACTTTGACAGGCACATCCTACAGGTCTATCATTTTAAAATATTTTCGTCTCTATGCATACATTCTTTAAAAGGTCTGGACTTTATAACTATTGGCCTTATTTACAGTACAATTTTGTATTAGAATAGGTTTACTGTACTTGATACTGTGATTCTCTATTCTCTAGTTATCTGCTGTCCACTTCCATTATTAGACTGTCAAAAAGATCTTAGCCCTATCCAACTGTTCATGTTATATCTTATATTTGTATCTTAACAAAGTCCATTATGAAATAATGCTATTTTATTTTGTAGTACGTAGCTCGACCTATTTGAGGAAGCATACCACTCTGACTTGATCTCCAAGGTCTTTAGATTGCAGCATAAATGAGAGGTCAGTGGAATATATAAAGTGCAATTATTTAAAATGTAATTCAGTATAAATGTTATGTTGAAGGACAGGGTTACTAACGCGGAGGTTGCAGAGAGGATGGGTGTAGAGTGGGTGGAGCTGTGGTTAAGGAGGCAGAGGTTGAGGTGGTATGAGCGCCTTCTGCTAAAAAACACTTTGAGTAGCTCTTTTTACAATGCGGTGGGTCACAACAAGCAGTATATGCACGCAGAACCCCAAGCCGTGAAATTCAACCTAAATGGGTTTATTTGTCATTGAAAGGTTAACCTACAGACAAACGAGAGGCTCAGAGCAGGCCAAAATTATGTACGTCACAATGTCATGAGCCTTGCCCAGAGCCATGTATGGTACGCCCACAGGCTCATCCCAGAGGAAGAACAGCGAGAAAGAGCAAATTTGCAGCAGCAAAAACATTTTTTATGTACCTCCTGCCCAACACTGAAGAATTGAGGAAGAAATGACTGGAATTTATCTTTGGGCCACAACCAGCGTCAATTCCCAGTTTGTTATTTGTGTGTGCCAAGCATTTTGAAGACAGCGACTTCGCTAATTTGGGAGCCTACAGCAGTGGTTTTGTGAAGAAGTTGTTGATAAAGCCTGGATCCTTTCCTTCAATAAGATCAACCACCACTCCACAAGCGGTAAGTGTAATAAGAATTCTTCAATCTAAAGTTTTCGTGGTGAAAAATAATACATGTATAGTTTAGCATTAGCCTACCATTCGGATACGCTCTTCGACAAATGAATCGGAATTGGCTGTTCGCCTTCATCTTCATCCTCGTCTGATTCAGGGTCATAGACGTACGGTTGTACCTCCGAAGACATTTTATTAAATCCACAAACTTTACGGACTTTCCATCTACAGATCACTGCGGGTCAAACATTCAGCTGGGCGTTTCTTTTCCCCTTCCTGTTTTTTTCACCCCCTCCTTGTTTAAACCAATCAGAGGTGCCTTATTAACACGTCATGAATATTCATGAAGGACACTGGAAAAGTCAGTCGTTCAACCACAGACCCTCTACTAGCTTACAGAAAACAGCTTCAAGCAATAAAAATAGGACATCATTTTTCACAGAAATGACGCACAATGCATTCAACCATAGTGGTGACACAGTAGTATGAAAGAAATAATTGATAGAAGTTGACTTTTAACAATGGAGGTGGCAGGAACGCCAGGGAGGGGACGACCGGCAAGGCAATGGAAGGATGTGGTTGAGGACGATATGAGGGTGATGAGGTTGGAGGTGGAGAAGAAGATGGCAGATGGTCCGTGTACCATTCGTTCTTTTGTTTTTCAATTCAGAACCAAATAACAAAAAAAAAAAAAAAACGGGAAAATGGGTTGTTATTTCATTATTCAGTTTTTTCAATTCAGAACCAAATAACAAAAAACGGGAAAATGGGTTGTTATTTCATTATTCCGTTTTAATACCAAACGAAAAAAACAAAGCAAAGCTAGCTCTAAAAAATCACTTGTCTGTTCGGACAAGCTTCTGGACAAGTCTGCTCATCCGGGAAGATTTTTCACTCGTCCGGGACGATCGGACTATGGCCAATCTCAAGCCCTGAAGTGTCTTCAAAAGGGTCCAGACAATGTAAAGGTGACAGCTGAACATATTACTAATGAAGAAACAAGGTCACAGGTGTTTTCGGTGAGCACATTTTTCTTCTTTCTTATTATTAATTTCACCTGCACTCATTAACATAAAAGGTGAACAGTAAAATCAATTGTTATATCTTCTTTCTAAACAATGGGGTCAATGAAAAATCACTTCCATCTATCATGATGTTATTAATGTTTTTTTTAGATCCTACACGCTGAGACTGAATCACAACTGCAAGATGCAGTTGCACAGGCAGCCAACTTGATCAGCCTTGCTGGTCACAATGTTCGCATAACACTCGGAAACAAACAAGAGACTGCTTTGGACTTGGCTCACTGGTATGTCCTGCAGCGGACCCGTGCACATTTTGAAAGGTATGTCCATGTCTGAGCACATAATAGTACGTTGGCAGAAAAACATATTATTGTTTTGTTGTAGTAAAATTGCAGAAATACAAAAAAAGAGGAAATCATATACAAGAAAAAAGTTTACTTTTAAGTTCTGTAAGAATGCTAATACAGTATATCAAAAGATTTCATGATATATATTAAGTCAAATTTTCTATTGCACCAGTTCAAGTAAAAGTACAATGTTTTCTGTAGTTCATTGTTACTTACTAAATTAAGTATGGCCAAAACTTGCATCATAGGTTTCTAATCACACAGAAAAACACAATGATTTATCTTCTTTTAACTGGGTTCAGAGATGGCCTGAAATCTCTAGGTGTTCAAGATGCTCTCCAGAGATACCCTCTACAGATGAAGTGTCTTTTCGTGAAGGCCGAAAAGGGTTTAAAAGCAACAGATGTGGAGAATCTCTTCCAGATCATTCATTCTGAAAGGGGAAGTAACGATTTCCAACAAGAATGCTCTGGCTTTCTGGCAAGACTATCTTCAGGATGCTGAATGTAAGTAATTTCAAGGGAACAAACTTCAATAAAATTTTAAGTTGGGCAATGAAAGTGAATAGTTTAAATTGTGCTGTTGAGTTTGGTCAAGTCTGAATTCAGTTTTTTTGTCAACTCAGTCAACTGTAAATTCTACTAATCTATAATTTTACATGTATAATAACTTTTAGTTCTTTCTGCTCAGAGCTGGCACATCCTTTAACCAAACTTAAGCTGCTGCTTTGGGCACCACAGTTACTAGGGTGCCTACATTAATTATTAGTAGTGTTGTAGCTGTGAGACCAGAACGTTGTTTGTAATGTCTATCCTCTTACAAATAGTGCTTTTATTTTAAGGCTCATCAATATTCATGTCCGGGCGGGACGAACCCTCTTTTGGACCAGGGTATAATAACCCGAGAAGAACCCAGCTCTTCTCTCTTCTTCAGCCTCTCTTGCGTCCTCTTCCCTCTTTGTCTCTTGTTGCTGCTTATTCCTGCGGGCTTCGCTCCGCCACCAGGGCCACGGCCCCCAGAGTCAACAAGCCATGTGCCTTCTGTCTCCGGACGGAACGCTTCGCTGCCTTATCCTGTGATGGCTCATCTCCAGCGTGCAGCTCCAACCTAATCTCCACGCTGCATCTTCAGGCTCCAAAGCCACGCCATGTTGCTCCCCGTTGCCGTGCTCCGACAGATGACCTCAGCTCCAAGAACCACCGCATCAAAAGAGTAAGATGCCAGACTTTGATGCTGCCTGAGCTTGGTTTATTAGATTCTAAAATTTAAGTTGTTGTGGCCAAACAAAGCTTTTCTTTCTGCCTTCCAAACTTATCATGATCCATACCATAACTCTCATCACTTAATCTCTTCTTCGTTCTGTTTTGTGTTGTATGTCGTAGTTTCGTTAATAAATATTATATTTTTATGAGTACTGTTTGTCTTCTCTTAATTACCTTCCCAAGCTCCTGATACAGCTAAATGAACTTACAAAGTAATATTTGATAAATAAGGTGTAGCAGCCTTCAGATATGAGATCTTATGATTTATGTCATATTATAGGTTCCTGATTACCTTCAAATTCCGGTGGTGCCCCAAGGTTACTTTAACTTAACTACCGTTAATCTAAAGTATTTAAATCAACTTTATTTTATTTGTCAGACTAATGGTCCAAATGGTGGCATTTAGCCGTACCAGTCTGATAAAATAAATTAAACACAAAAACACAACATCCGCTACAGGCGACACCCATATAATCATGGCCAGTGGGACATTGGGTTAGGACCAATCATGGTCTAGCGGCCAAAGTAGACTTAATGCTTATCATAAACCAAGGGAGCAGAACCCAGATGCAGACCAACAGACCAGAACTAAGTTTAAACAGTTTATTCTTTACACAGTTCCAAAATAAGCAGACAGTGAAGTAGTTCAAACAGGAATGGAGCGACTGTTGCTCCCGTAAGGGTTAAGTCCAGTGTGCGCCGGCGGGGCACAGTGAAAGCCCCGGGGGGAGCTGAAAGGGGCGAGTCGAGGGGCAGACGTGGGTCAGTAGGAGGAGGCAGACTGGGGAGTGTACTCACAGTCCGGGGTCGAAACCAGAGGGCAGATCCGTAGGCGAAGTCAGGCATGCGGGGGTCGAAACCAGGGGAAGATCCAGAGGCGAAGTCAGATGAACCAAAGTCACAAGGCAGGCAGAAAACAGGCAGGAGTCCAAAGACAAAACAGAGGTCAATACACACCAAGGCAGAGCAGGAATATACGCGGGAATGTGACATAAAGACAACAATCTGGGAAATGACAAAGACAGAGAACTGAGCTTATATAGAGGCCGCCTGATTAGGAGCACCTGTCCTAATCAGGTGGCCCGCATCAGTAATTAGGTCACTGGAGCAGAAACTAGGTCACAGGAATAACAACAGAGCATAGACCAGGCAGGAAAACAGAACACAGACACCAAGATCATGACAATGCTTAAAAAATAAATAATTTCATGTGATTTGTTATGTTATAGATAAGTATGTTTCATGGTTTAAATGATGAATATTATATATAGGAAAGTTGAAAGAATTATAATTCATATATATAGATTACCTGTTGTACATGGATAGAAAATGTGTACTGTCGCTTTAAGAGCGGACCAGTTCGCTTCCCTTAGGCAAAGGTTGCGCACTGCTCCTGTCAGATCTAGAGAAGCGGTGGAAGCGAACAGTTTTCTTACCTGATTAAGTTTATATCCGACAGATAGGATAGAACTTTTCCTCACAGCGTGTAACCTGCTTCAAATAAATACTTAGTCTGATAAGTAACTATGGAGCTGTTCATAACAGTAGTACTAGGACAGGAGTACATGCTTAAAATACACTGTATAACTGTTTATTTGTCAACTTGTAAAACAGATTTCTGGTCATGGATTCTGCTACAATTTTTCCTTTGGTATTTTAGGCCCAATACATTTGAATGTTTGGATATCCTAGACAGCTCGTGTAAACAGAATTCCCAAAAAATGTCTTCAGTTCTTCAGGAGTTGTATTTAGTGATGTTCCAGAAACAAGGACTTCCTGCTGATTTGTGTACAGGGCCATTTCTGGCTCAAATATTGCATCCTGTTCTTCTTCATCAGACAACTCAATATCTGAGTTTCCATCAACAATTTGCAGTAAAATCCTCTTTGCTTCTGAGAATGAGTCACTTTCTTTTCATTTAAAAAAACAGAACAAAATGGAAGAAACTACAAACTACAAATGTGCACTACAGTGGACATTTTTTAAACACTTGTATACTATGCTAAAATACAACTGAAACAATTCAGAAAATAGTTTAAGGTGTACTTAAGAGACCTATATAAAATATGCCAGTGACATTTCAAGCCTAAATTTGCTCAAGAAAAAGTCTTATGCACTTACTTTTCCTTTTCC
>JAPSES010000069.1:14447530-14458578 GCA_029822895.1 Maxillicosta whitleyi | reverse complement strand
TCTATAATAAAACTGCCCCTACAGTGTCTGTACACCCCCCCCCCCCTTCATTTCACTGACTGGTGATCAGGGGCAGGACGTTCTGGTCCCAGTTGTCGTCCCAGCGCTGCCCCCTGCTGGCTCGGAGGTTCCTCCTGAACGAGCCCAGTCTGCCGTCTGCGCTGGGGAAATCTGACAGGAGAGACTGGAGAGGACGGACAGAAGTCAAAGCGCAGATTCAGAACACGACTGGACGGAAACGGGACAGAACCGGGCTCAAACTCTGACCTGGAGCTGATCCACGAGCTGCTGCGAGTCGGTGAAGATCAGACCGTTCTCCTCGTGTTTCACCAGCTCATGTAAACTGAAGAAAAGAAGAAGAGAGGAGTTCTGTTAGAACAAACATGTGGCCCGGGGGCCTGATCCGACCCGCCAAAGGTTCTGATCCGGCCCGTGGGATTAATTCATCATGTGATGATATATCACCGTGTCGATATTTTGAACGCACCCCTAGTAAACAGCCTGTTTTAACACGAATTAATAACATTTAATTATGAAAATACTTAAGTTTATAAACAATCTAAACAAAAAAAGATGTGAATAATCATTTATATTATTTATAAATATACATTATGATCAGATCTACAAAGTGTACAAAACATTTAGTAACAGGCAGAATATTTATAAAAATAAAAATTAATTACATGAATATATGAACAACCTGAAATGTCTTAAGAGACGTAATAAAGATGGTTTTAATAAACTTAAAACATGCAAAGTCAAACGCTGTTTCACAAACTTGATAAAATAATTATTTGTTGTATATGAAATATCGATGTCTGCGTATCAATATGTGTGTCGTGAGAGAGGCCCGTGACGATATATGCCCTGTATTGATATTTTAAACACACCCTTAATTACTGAAGATATTTCATTTGCTCGTGTTGTTGGTTTTAATAACTACGTCGCGCTCACCAGTTGAAGTCGATGGCGCAGACGGGTAAACAGCAGCCGAACATGTCCACCACCTTCATGGGTAAATCCAAACCGCTGGACGACATGTGCAGACAAACGCCGAGGTCTGACGAACCTGAAGGACAAACGGACACAAACTGAAGACGTGTTTTAAAGTGTCTGGTCTGAAACATCTGGATAAAAACTACCATAAAAAAAAAAACAGAGTTAAAACAACATGTCACAGAAATAATCTTCACTTTAATATGTTCGTTTTTTAAAAACTTTTTATTAATTATTTTGTTGATTTTCAGTCCATTTTGTTTATTTTATGTTCATTTCTTGATTATTTTATTCATTTCTGTTCTTTTTTTTATAGAAGGCGTTAGTTTGTGTCAATTTCCTTGACTTTTTTTTTTAAATTAATTTGTACATTTTATCCATTCTTTTGTTGATTTTCTGTCCATTTTCTTGATGTTTTGTTTATTTTCCTGATTATTTTTATACTTTTTTTTTCATCTTCAATATGATTTCTGTCATTTGCGATGCAAAAGGATGAAGAACTTTACATGAAATCCATGAAATAACTCCATATTAGTGTTGATTTGAGCACATTGACTGTTTATGTGTTCAGTTAAGTGTGTTCCGTCAAGTCAAGAGGGTTCAGGTCAAATGATGGAAATCATGTTGAAGATGTTATTTGTTAATATTCCCAAGCCTTTTGTGTCCAGACTGTAAGGACGTGTGTGCAGTGGAAGCAGGGACGACTTTTACCCAACAGGACGGGGTAGTCCTCCGCCTCCAGCCACGGAGTACAGATCTGTACGTGTTGGAAACACACACAGTCCATCTGTTTCCTGTAGTGTTCCTTCTGAGGACCTTTACCTGCGCAGACACAAGAGGGAGGCCTTTCACACACGGGTGCAAACAAACAAACAAACAAGCAGAAAAATAAACATACAAAACAGACAGACAGACAGAAAAACAAACAAACAAACAAACAGATGGACACACAAACAAACAGACAGATGAACAAACACACAAACAGACAGATGAACAAACACACAAACAAACAGACGAACAAACAAACACACAAACAAACATACAAAACAAACAGTGAAGAATCTAAATCTGAAGGTAAAATCTGTCCGTTTTCTTTCCAGACCTGATCCATGCAGACGACATTAGAACTAAACTTTAACTTCACTCAGTTTGACTCAGACTTAAAGGCTGGTGTGAACACGTACATAAATCTGTTAATTTAAATGATTAGATTAACTTAATCTAATCTGATCTAATCTTTAAATCATAGACTCCAACTCATAATTTAAGACTAAACTAACATTTTTTTTTCTCTTCTTACAAAAAAGCAGCAGAACTTCACCGCTCCAAACTGTTTCTTTCCTCTAAACGTCCGTTAAGTGGAAAATATTGATAATTATCGTTGATGATTTGACCTGTGATGACGCAGACTAAAGACGGTAACGCAGCTCCTCCTTTGACCAAAGCTTCATATTCTGTAATAAAAACACAAACACGTTCAACAGAAGCTGTGACGCAGATCTGACCTTAGTTTAGTTCAGTTTAGTTTCAGATTCTCACCTTTAAGAGCCTCCAGGAGGATGGAGAAGTCTTCATCCTCTGAGTGAAAACAAATATGAAAATATTACATGAAAATTCAGAGTAAAAACACGGTATTTTCCATTTATTTTGATAGAAAAGATATTATAATTTTCATTTTTCAATAAAGTAGACGCTCAAATTGGACTGTTCTTTAATAACACTGAACCCACAGTACAGACCAGTTAAACCTTGTTGTGATACAGAGTTAAACTTTCTGTTTCTATATTTTGCTGTTATTTTTATTATTATATTTATTATTATTTTTCCCATTAGGTCATAATTCTTTAATACAAATATAAACATAAGTATAATTTTACCACATTATATTTGAATGAACATATATTCAATCATAGAAATACAAACATAAAAAACCTGAATAAAACAGGACTGAAGTTTCCACATAAACAACATTATTTTGTCCTTTTGGATAAAAACACAGAACGCTGGTGTTCTTCTACAGCCTGCGTCACATGACCAGTGCTTCCTCTGACCTGTCCAGCTGGTGCTGCTGATCAGCAGAGCCGGCCGATCCGTCCTCAAAGTCACTGAGTCGTCATGAACGTGTCGAACTGAGAACGCGGTCTGTTCCACGTCCTTCGCATCAGCCCTGAGAACACAGACAGTCTGTTAAAGATCAGACTGAAAAAAAAAAAAGAACAGAAAAGAAACATGAACACTACGATCATTCATGTTCTTTATGCAGGAAGTCCTGTTTTATATTTGATTTATTTCTGTCCATATAGTGCATCTTGTTATTCATTATTTATTTTTTTTTTAATCCATATAATAATCCATTCTCTGCTGTTTTCTCGTCCATCAGGGTGGATGTCAGTACGAGGTCAGACCTGGATCCCAGGTGCGTTTGTTTTACGTTCCCACTCACCCCGTGTGTTGGAACTGAGGATAAGTGTTGGCCAGTCTCATGAACAGCTCGTGCCGCTGTTTCACCGGCGTCTCTCTGAAGACGGAGGCCGGCCGGTCGTACAGAGTCGTTGCCCTGGAAACGACAAACAGAACGGAACATCCTCAGTGACCCTGCAGCGTTAGGCCACGCCCACATGGAAAGATCATTTCTGTTTATCAACTAAAAAGAACCACATTCAAAGTCCAAAACATAAAACTCTATTTCAGATTTGAACAGTTTAAAAGCAGATTTCTTAACAGTTTCAGTTTCAGAAATGCAGCAACATGATGTGGGTTCAATAAATGATGAGGATTTCTTTTGGCTTTTCCCTTTTGGGGTCACCACAGCAAATCACCTTTGCATGTTGATTTGGCATTGGTTTTTACGTCAGATGCCCCCTTGTGGCCACATTGGGATGTACAGTGTAAAGAACTTTTCCCAAGGTATCACCTATTACCAAGCTTAAAACACTGTTACGGTTTGTCTTTTTTTCTAACCAGTAACAAATCGGGACAATTGAAAACGTAGTAGAGTAAAAGTACGTAATTAAGTTCAGAAATATAGTGAAATAAAAGTAAAAATGTAAAACTCCAGTAAAGTACAAAGTCTCCTAAAATGTACTTAAGTACAGTAGTGAAGTATTTGTACTCCGTTACTAAACAACACTGGTTCTTTAACATGATGCATAAAACCAGATCGTACCTGACTCCCCAGTTTTTCTGCAGGTCGTCCTTCATCGCCTTGGTAACGCACAGGTTGTGAGTCGCTAGAGGACCGAAGAAGTGTTCGTACCTGAAGGAGTAGGAACATCCCAAAAAAACACGCTTATATGAAGCAAACAAAGCTGAGAAATCGTGCAACGAATTATGTGTGTGTTGTTTTTTTTTTGTGTCATTGAACGCCTCATTACTGACCACTTGGCCAGTCGGACCACGGGGTGTTTGAGGCCGAGGCTCAGGGACATGATGGTGTAGCCGTAGTTGTGCCAGTCAATGATGAATCTGCTGCCGCGGAGGACGCACACGAACCACGCCACAGCGATGCCGGGTAAACCAGGAGGATTCTGGGAAATAAGAGAGAATGTCAGTCTGGAGCTGCAGTGACGGCAGAGAGAATCAATCTACTGCTTTTAACAAACACAAACACACTTTCTTTTGACAAAAGGTGAAAAAACTCCAAACTAAAGAATATTTAACCAACAGAACTTCACCCACGTGTGTGAATTTAAGACCATAAATATACAAATACAAATTTAGTTCTGTACAAAAACACAAACTTTTCCCTCTAAACCAGTCACATGTCACACACCTGCATCAGAATAAAGGACGGCAGCTCCATCTTCAGCAGCACAAACAGGAGCTGCAGACACTGCGTCATCACCTTGGTCACATACCGGAGGATCTTCGGTCCAACTAGAAAACACAGACGACGGTAGCAATATTCAGTGAAAGACGCTCCAAGGTGTTGTAAAGCTTTAAAGGAGTGAGATTCTGCTTTTTTAAAAATGGAATTCTTCATTTTAAACATTTCCCTGTGTTCTACATAAACTGTAAATGTTCCGTTTGGGTCTGAATTCTTCATTAATTCAACTCCACAGGTTCATCTACGAATATATTTATGACTAATGACACCAGAAAAGTGGTTTGGAGCGCCGGCCCTTTAAATGCACGTGACTCCGCCCCCTTCAGGTTGTTCATTAATACAACAAACAACTGAACATTTTAGACAATCAGCTCAAAGTTTGGACATATTTTCAGTTTTTACAACAACTGCTGCTGATAAACAATTATGTTATATACATGTCGTCTGAAGTCTGGAGTTTGTGCAAATGTTGTGACATAACTAATTATAAAATGTAACAAATTAAGCAGGAATTAAAGCAAGTTGTAGAAATCCACTTTATTTTCCCTCAAAAATGAATATAAATATAGTTTATCAGCAGATGGAGGGTTCAAATCCAAACTGTGTGAACGATTAGGGTCCAAATACACAAAGAAATGAAGACTAATAATAAAAGTGGGTTTAATAAATATGAGCCTGTTACATTTTAAGGACATAATTATTCAACTTTAGAACTTGGACACATTTACCTCGAACGCCTCTGACTTCTGCAATAGGAAGAATCTTTATTTTCTCCTCTCGTAGCACGTCTGGATGAGGTTTACTGTCTGAAAACAGAAACATTCACATGTGTAAGTGATGACACATTCACTGTCAGTTTATTTCCATCATTCTGGGTTTTTTTTTTTTTTTTTAGTGCAAATGAGGCAACATCAGCTGAAGCTTTTTACTCTTTTAACTATGATAAAAGAAATAATCAGTTTAGAAACAGAACATATGACAAAGTTACTGTGATGGTACGTTTATTTATTTATTTATTTTTAGTTTAAACAGAAAACTATTTGATTCTTTCTTTGATTCACATGTACACTTAAGAGTTTTATTTGCAGTTTTTATTTATTATACACATGGGTTGTTTTTTTAGTTGGTGTTTTTAAAATGTATTCTATGTTTTTATTTTGTGCTGTGATGTTTTTACTGAATGACAATAAATCTGAGTCTGGGTTATGTTAAATGTTTTGTATTGCTGTGATTAATGATAAATGATATCGTCACCTTCTTAAAATATTTGCTTAAGTCATTTTTTTCCCTTTCCCCTAAATCATCTCCTCATGTTGCTGACCACCTCTGGTAAAATGACCTACATCCTCAGGTCAACAGATCATACCAGTCTACCCCTTTAATATAATATAATATATACAAGTATCATATAGTCAAGAAATGACTCAGTTTTTTGGGTTTCCTGAAAAATCTTTTTTTTAAAAATGACTTAGGCAATTATTTTAAGAAGGTGTATTTCATGATTTTATTGTTGTTGTTATACATGTTTAACTTCAAAGTTTGAGACAAATAAATACATAAAGACTTGTTTTAACCCTGGACATCCGGCTGAACATTCTGAATTTGAACTTCACAGTGCTTTCTGAAATATTTATTTATTCTTTTATTAACAGTAACTAAAGTCCAGAACTCCACTGGTCTGATCCTTTTACTTTACTACCCTCCTTTTCCTCACCTCCATCTCGCAATTCCCTTCATTTAACAGGCTCAGACAAAACCACAGAACCCGACAGATTCTTATTTGACTATTAAATAATGAAATCTCACCTAAAAACCCAACAAATGTGACTTCATATCCGTGTTTGCTCAGGGATAAAGCGTGATACTGCATCCGAGGACTGCGGCCGATGTCCCCCAGCACCAGCACACACACCCTCCGCTCCGTCCCACCGTCCCTCCGCCGCAGCCACAGCGGCACCAGGCCGGCCAGGGCAGTCAGACACACCCCGACCCCCGTTACACCCCCACCAGGGAACCGAAAGAGCAGAAAAAGCGCTGGAATTAGCACTAAAACACCGCAGACTGCCGCACAGGTGCAGCGCGGCGCCATATTTGTTTTTGGTTTGTGATGACGCGGCTCAGTGGAGGGGGCGGGGCTTCTGATTTAAAGGCACCGCCAGACCAAATGATGCATTCAAGGACAAACAAACTAGATAAATGAGACATTTACTGAATCCGGAGTTTTATGACTGCTATTTTTTTTTATTATCGTATCAAGACATGGTTTTAGATCTAAATACTTGGTACTTTAAACAAAAAAATGTGTTTAATGACAAATAGTCTTCGTTTACATTTATAAAAGCAGCCTTTTAATTATAAACTCAGTTTTGTGTTGTGCAATTGTCATAATCAGATTAACTTTAAACGCAGACAAACTCATCATATTACACCCAGATAAGTAGTTTAAAGAGCAAAATAATAAAACACCTGATGTAAAAGTGATAATTAGAACAATAAAACTGAATAAAGCTAAAAAAAAAAGGACACATATCTGCATTTGTTGGTGGGTGTTAGAGCTTAAACACATGTTATTAAATGTCTTATAAATAAAGATTCCATATGATTTTTGCTTCTTTAAGATGGATTTCGTAACCGTGTCCCCTCTGACGTGCTGTGTCTCCCCTCTTTCCTCCCCTGCAGACGCAGCTGCTCCTCTCCCCCCTCTGCAGGACTGAACCGTCCCGGAGCCTCCGGAGCGGATTGTTCAGCGGATCCAGAGACGGAACATGCGGACGTTGGGGCTGCAGGTGGCCGCGGTGCTGGCTCTGCTGGCCGCGGTGAACGGGGCCGAGGCGGAGGTGATCGATGACATCCTGAACAGCCTGTCCCGGGGAGCGGTCTTCCTGGAGCGGCAACATGAACACATCAACCTGGACGGGGTGGTCGGGTTCCTCATGCTGCAGGGTAGGTCCACAACACACCGACGGAAGGAGGAGTCTGCAGGAAAAACATCTGCAGAACAGCTGCAGGAGCCTGGAGGTCATGGGAACTGACCAGACTTATGCAAGAAAAAACCTCCAAATATATTTAATCACACCGGTCACGACTGGTTCCAGATCTGATTTCACCAGCAGGTCATTTGGATCTTTATTATTAACAGTTTTAGGAACCGGAAACAGACGAATAAACAAGAATGATGCATTTAGTAAAAAGGTAAACAAAGAATAGTGATGCATGAGATGGAGGCTGAAGTTTTAGCTTATTATCCATTCTATCTCTAACATGTTCTAAATAAAAGAAAATGGAAACAAAAAATAAACACAGCAGTTTATATTTATAATAACACACCCCTCAGTTTAGTGTTAATCATATGGAAACAAACTGCAGGTAGAAAACACAGGGCAATGTTATCACTGATGTTATTATAAGATGTTGTGTCACGTTTTAATATTTAGTTAAAATAAGTTCTAACAAGATATTTTTATATTATCTATATTATGCACTGTCTCATTTGTCCAGGACTCAAGCTTGATTATATCAGAAGACAATTAGAAACTAGAACGAGTCAGTTCATCTACTGCACAGACCCTGAAGCTGTCAGCACAGTTTGATCCAAATGAACATTACTGAACATAAATGCACACATGAGTGTATTTATACAGTGTGTCTGTTTATATGTAACAAAGATATGGGAGAATAACAGTTAAATCAACATAATCACCAGAGAAGAAAGTAAATCAAGAAACTTTACAAAATGAGCAAAAAAAAAAAAAAAGAACAATAAATGAAAGAAAAAGGAAGAAATGGGGGAAAAAAGCAATTGAGAATGAAGTAAAATGAAATCATAATCTGAAAATAGAAGAAAATAATATAAATAGAGCATGTGAATAGCAATTAAAACAACAGATAAAAAAAAACGACACAAATTAAGAAAACTAATTAAATTGTTAGAAAATGACCAGAAAGGACCAAGACAATCAAGAACTCTTACAAAAACTGAATAAAATATAAACAATAAAGAAAAAAAAACAACAATAAAAACAACCCTAAGTGTGCAGGTATGGTTGTTTACTTGTTTGTTTGTTTTTCCTGGGGGTGTTTGTTGTGGTAGCTGAGCTGAAGGAGGCCGTTCGGACGTGGCCTCACACTGACCCGGTCAGCTGGGCTCAGAGAACCACCGCTGTGTCGCTGGTCAAACGTCTGGACCAAAGCTTCGATAAAGCCGTGGTGGCTCTGCAGCAGAACGACCCCAAGTACTACAGAGGTCAGACTCCAACTCCCAGGATTCATGTGGTGGGACACGTTCTACCATTCAAACCGTTTCATGTTCTGTTACAGCGTTTACAGGGAAAACATCTGACCTATTGAACAAGACAGATAGAACAATAGATAGAACGACAGAACAATAGATGGAACGATAGATGGAACGATAGACAGAATCATAGACAGAACGATAAATAGAATGACAGAACGATAGACAAAATAGACAGAATAATAGAATGAACGATAGACAGACCAATAGATAGAACGATAGATGGAACAATAGAAGGAACCATAGATGGACAGACGGAATGATAGATAGAACGATAGAACAATAGAACGATAGATAGTAGGTTAGTATGTGACTCATGTACAGCAGAGTCTGGTTCCGCTCAGATCACTCCTCTGTTTCTCTCTGTTTTCTTCTCTGTCTCAGAGTTCGAGCCCCTCTTGTCCTGGACCTTCTGGATCATCCCTCATGGCTGGAGCTCCACAGACCCCAGCCTGGTCTACCCGTCCACTATGACCACCGAGTGTTACGACGAGCAGCTCAGCGACAAATGCCTCACCCTGCTGTTAGGAACCTGGTAGGAAACACAACAACAGACACACAACGAGTGTGGTACTAGTAATCATTGGCGTTGCTGTGGTAATAATAAATATCCACCAGAAGGCGACTCATGTTTTCTCATATAGTCCATGGACTTAAGAATCTTAAAATGCAACCCCCCCCCCCCCCATTAGGGGGGAGAGGGTTGCACTTGGCAGAGGTCTACGCCCTACTGAGTGCCATTCTAGTTATTATTATTATTTTTCATTGGAGGGGGCGTGGTCTAGTTTCTGTAAACTCTCACCTCTCTGAGCAGGAAGATGAACGGGACCCCCTGCATCGTCACCAAACCCTGCAGGGACACCATGACCCGCTTCGGATGTCCTCATTACTCGCTGTCCCACCAGCTGCTCTACTTCATGATCGGGAAAATGGTGAGATGTCCAACCCTCCCCCCTCCTCCTCCTCCTGGGGTCAGCCGACCTGTGACCAGTTTGCGTCTCTTTCTTCCAGAAAGGCTGCTCCAACCTGCTGAAAGGAGACACTCGACCGTCCCGGGCCAACATGACCGAACGCAGCTACGAGAAAATCTTCTGCTCCAACATGATGAAGACGAACCTGGACATCATCAGAGACGGTCTGACCGAGCAGACGGTCGACATCTTCATCGAGAACAGTGAGTCGGACCCTGAACTCATCCACCGCTTTAGTGTTTGTGAAAAACTATGAAAATAACTCGTCTGTAAGAGTTTGTAAAACATCTTTCAAACCTTAAAACTCACAAAAAAAAGCCCAGATTTAAGTAAAGTTAGTCTGTTAGTTTTCAGGGTCACATCCAGCCCAACATGACCTGAAATGATCATTAAAATAATAACATAATAATATAGAAATGATATCAGTTCCACAATTCTATGTGTAATTTCTGTTTTAGTGTGAAAAAAAGTAAAATTGTATTATTAAAATGTTTACATCTACAAACTATCCTTTAAAAATAATAAAATAAAAATATATAATAAGAACAAAAAGGGAAAAAGAAACGAGAGAATGGGGAAAAAAAACCAAAAAACAAGAAAACAAACAGAAAATAACACAATATAAACATCACCTCATCAGGATGAGACATTCAATGACTTGTTAACGACAAATAAATGAAACCCTAAACGTGTGTGTCTGTGTGTGTCGTCTCTTCAGTCCTCATCTGCGGATTGGCCGGTTTCTCTGACTTCTACAAAGCTGATTGGCTGCATCACATCCTGCGTCTTCAGGACGAGGAGTTGGGCTGTTTCGGCCGAGACAGTGAGTGGGTTCAGGTTCCACAGTCACACAATAATAATAATAATAACTAGAAAAGCACTCAGACAGCACAAACCTCCTCCAAGCAGCACAGTTCCCCCACATATTGTGACTGACACCCCATAATATTACTGCCACATTTGT
>JAPSES010000069.1:14433960-14445961 GCA_029822895.1 Maxillicosta whitleyi | reverse complement strand
TCTCTGTTCTATTTTTATTTAGAATTGACTTTCAACATGACATGTCTGTTCTTGGTGTTGGATTTTATCAAATACATGGAGCCATATTGTAATGAACCACATAGACTATGTTTTGGGGACAGTTTGTGCCCAGTCACATGGTTTACAGTGTCACCAAGTCATGTGACCGTGCACTGCTTTGCATGATGACAATATGCATTAAAAGCAAGTTCTTGTTATGTGTTATTAAGTTATATGACTCATGTTCTGCCTATAGTTGAGAGTATCTGGGTTCATAACTGATCTCCACCACTACATGATCCATGGTTTGTGTCTGTGGTTATTTTCTATGCAGATGACTTTGTCCTTTTCCCAGTTCAATGATGTGAGAAAATCACTGATAGGCTAATCATTTATTCTAAATATACACACACAATATACATGTCCACTCCCGCCCGCTCCTGTGAAACTCCCATAATTTATTCCCGCGCAATAATAGAGATGCATTGTTTTTTTTGTCTTCTCTCTATAACAGATGATAGACCTATGCTCGTTTGAGGTTCTTTTCCACTTCATTTACCGTATGTTCTCCGTTCTATAGCTATGTGAAATCTCACTCCCGCAATGTTTTATATTAGCCGCCCACTCCCGCCCACAGTCAATCTCATACCCCCGGTTCCTGCGAGATTTGTGTTGGGTCTCAGTCCCAATGCAGCGCTCTAACCTCCGCCTTCACCCTTTAATAGCTGGAATAGGCTGCAGCGACACCCCCCCCCCTCCCCCCATGACCCTAGTGAGGATAAAGCGGGTTCAGAAGATGAATGAATGAATCCTTATTTTGTTCTTTTCTCCAGTAGCCCTAATCCTCTTCCATAATTCCAGTTCCTTTTCCTTCTTTACACAAAACAAAGCACATTGAACACGACGCTGTGTTAGGATTTCACCAAACTCTGCACTTCACCCTCATTTGTGTTGTTTTTTTCTTTCATTTCTCAACACAATCTGCCCGTTGAATAAGCTTTGGGTCCACGTTCATGTCCGTGCGGATTCAAGAACCGGTGACATTCGACAGTAGTTGTTTGTTTCTGACCCGCCAATCATAAATCCCATTAATATTCAGTATGTGCAGCCTGGTTTGTCATGTCACCACTGACTGGGATTAAACACAACATCCACTGGAGTCAATTTGTGCGAAGGTTGGTCTCCGCCGCTGACATCGCCGCAGTGTCGCCTCCATCCGTGGCTAACGAGCGGCGGCGTGACAGGTAGAAAAGTGACATTCCACCTGAGAGTGGGGAGCAGCCACTGTGACGTTTCCAGATGTTGATCACTTCCTGTTGGAGGCGTTAATCTGAGGCGGTGGCGTCTCATTTTTCCCACGAGCCTCGTTCACCTCCAGCCGGAGCTTCAGCTGCAGCCGTCCGTCTGTCGGAAACGCATTCTTCAAACAGCGAGGTTTGACCAGTGGACGCATTTGTCTCCTTTAGGTTCTGAAGATCTGACGCAAATTCAACCAACTCCGGCTTTATTTGATGAAAGATTGTAAAATAAATAAATAAACAAAACCATGCTCTGTTTATGTGAGAGATGAAACGTTAATCATTTCTGTTAATTTTCTCCTATTTACCAAATTTCAAAGCTTGAAACTGAAGAAAACAAAATTTATTAATTATGCCTAATGTGAAATATTGTATAACCTCCTGTTTTGTTTTTGTTTGTTGTTGGGTTTTTTTTTAAGTAGATTTCTAAAATGAAGATTCAAGAATGTTTATTGTCATTATGTGCACATAACAACATTTAGTAGTTTTTGGCTTGATAAAAATATATTTAAAAAACACTAAAGGATATGTATATAAATATACATTTTTATATCATATATATAGTAGAAGTATAAAAACACACTATGTCCAGTTTAGTCCAGTCCAGTCCAGTTTAGTGCACTCCAGTCCAGTCCAGTGTAGTCCAGTTTAGTCCAGTTCAGTTTAATCCAGTCCAGTCCATTTTAGTTCAATCCAGTGTAGTCCAGTTCAGTCAAGTCCAGTTCAGTCTAGTCCAGTTTAGTCCAGTTCAGTCTAATCCAGTCTAGTCCAGTTTACTCCAGTCTAGTCCAGTTCATTTTAGTCCAGTCCACTTTAGTCCAGTCTAGTCCAGTCCAGTCCAGTTCACTTCTAACTAATATTATTTTGCTGCTTATGAATAATGTCCAATAAATTTAGTGAGTCTGTCCGAAATTAAGCTTTAAGACAAACGTGTCCATATTGACTAAAGTTTTACTGTTGAATATTTAATGTAAAATTACACCTGGATCACCGGTGATCTGCTGGGAATAGAGGAGTTAAAGGGTTTTTTCAGGAGTTAAACCACATATTTTCACATATTTTGGAGTATATTTCTTATCTTTTTTTTTCCCAATATAATGTATGTAATGTCTGGACCTGGTGAATATTCTGTTATTTTTTTCTGGTAAAACTCATGATGTGGTTAGTTCTTCAAAACAATGCGACAAATGAATCCAAACTTGGAATGTGCATATGTAACAGTTGGTTTTGGTATAAAAATGTTTCTTTGATCATATCTCAGTGTTGCAGAGACCTAATCTGTGTGAGTGTTTACTGTAGACGCTGCACAGTGGAGTCATTTTCCCCTCTAATGAGTCCTAATAAGATGAGCCCAGTCCTTTAACAGCCCACAGTCACAACAGACGCACACAGGAAACCGCAGCAGGACTCCACACTTACATCTCTGTTGAGTTTTCCACATTTAAAGGACTGATATTTTCCATAAACTGTAAATATTATTATATATTATTGATAATATTATCAAATACATTTACCCCAAAAATGAGACTTATACTCCAGTGCGACTTATATATGTCTTTTCCTTCTTTATTATGTATTTTATGGCTGGTGTGACTTATAATCACAAAATACGGTAGTTGTCTTCATAGTCACCGGTCACAGTTTGGGTCTTTCTGGGTTAAACAGAAGCTTTTCTGCTCTAATGACAGTGATCGTATTTAGTCATACATCCTATTATAATAAATCACATCTTATTTTTGTCCGGATAACAAAAATATTAGACGAATAAACCTGTTATCACACAAACATTATTATCTCCAGGCCTCTGCTTCTGTATCCGCCCCGCAGTATTTTAGTTTGGGTTTTTTTTTATTAACATTATTTGTGACCTAAATAAAACAGAAAAAAAACTCCCTAAAAAAAAATAAAGAAATAATTCTGTCCTCAGCAGAATTTGTGCAGAGAAAGACTGAAACAAAGCCTGTAAAGGATGCTCGAAGTCAAATCCTGGGGTTTTACTTGAAGATAAGTTTCCTGTGTGTGTGTGTGTGTGTGTGTGTGTGTGTGTGTGTGTAGGGGGTGTGTCATTGTTGTTGTTGTTGTTGTTGTTGTTGGCACTGAGGGTGTATAGTGTTTCGGCCGCCGCTGCTTTGAGCTGCGATAACTCGGACGTCGTGATCTACTGGCTGGTGCTGGGATTTAATTCAGACGGCAAACAAAGCTGGGGCAAAACCCACAGATGGTCCCATATATCCAATGGGAAATCATGTCAGGGGCATCTATCCAACAGCACAGCACAGTGTGTGTGTGTGTGTGTGTGTGTGTGTGCAGGTGTGTGTGTGTTGGCGCCACAACAGGATCCACAAACTGATTCATCGCTCTATTTCAGGAGCGTACAGAGGCTAATCCATCATCATTGGTTCAGTTAAAAGCTTTAAATATTCCATTAATCCCTTCTTGTTCAGATCTCAGTCATTTTCCATCGTGTGTTCGTGTTAATGCAGTTTTTTCACACTTAAAATCAGTGAGGTTTAGCGTTTATCGAGGAAATATTTACTGAAAAATCAAAGGATTCCTCCTGTTTAATCCTGATAACTCCTCTTCCTCTCCCGCCTTCTGCTCGTCACTCTCCAGAATACACAGACGTCATTTAGTTTGGGTGATCTGTAACAGACTTCTGTAAAGTTTGACACTCGATATCAGGTAAAATATGAACATTATGAGTGGAATGTTTACAGACAGGAGTGCCTGGGTCTGAATTCTTCGTTAATTTAACTCCACAGGTTCATCTTTAATAATATTTGACATCAGGTTATTGGCTGTGCTGCTCTGTCCTGTTCAACCAACAACTGAACATTTTTAACATATCATGAATTACACACAGAAAACACCACCTTTAATTGGTGTGTTTTCTGTACGCATTATAAGCTTTCAGCCTGTATATTTACGATGTGTAAAATAACATTATAACATGACTAGCGCAATAACAGCCTGCGCGATTAGCGTTTAGGGTTAGCACTTAGCACAATGAGTGGTTAGCGTATAGACACACTATCAAATACCATTAAGTCACATGGGAAAGGATGAAAATGCATATGTTTAGCACATCAAATAACACTTAAAATAACAGTATGACACAGCAAGCATTAGCAGCTAGCATGATTAGAGGTTATTGTTAGTTTTAGGGTTAAAGCAATTAGCACGATTAGCATGATTAGGGGTTATGGTTAGTTTTAGGGTTAAGGCTAAGCAATTAGTATGATTAGCATGATTAGAGGTTATGGTTAGTTTTAGGGTTAAGGCTTAGCAATTAGCATGATTAGCGTTTAGCACATTGACACACCATCAGATGGCATTAAATAATACCCGAAAGGATAAAAATGGATACGTGTAGCACATCAAATACAATAAACTAACATCACATACAACACAATTTCATTAGATCAGTCTGATATTTAATGTTATCGGCTCAAAGTTTGGACATATTTTCAGTTTTTACTCCGACCGCTGCTGCTAATAAACAGTTATGTCACACTCTGAGAAATGTTCAACTTAAGTCTGGACCGTATTTGTGCAAATGTCGTGACGTAACTAGTTATAAAATTTGACAAATGAAGCAGGAATTCAAACAGGTGGTAGAAATCCTCTTGTTTTTTCCCAAAATGAAAATAAAGATAGTTTATCAGCAGATGGAGGTTTCAAATCCAAACTGTGTGAACTATTAGGATCCAAATACATAAAGAAATGAAGCACAGATAATAATAAAAGTGTGTTTAATAAACATGAGTCCTTTAAAGGCCTAGTCCAAACTAATGTGGATACAGTAAAACTAACATTAAAGGTTTTTTCCTCATGAAAACATAGTTTATTAACACAGTAAACTCACACTGTCCAAAATATGAGACTAAAATGAAAAGTGGATCTGTGTCAGTGTGGACGTGGTTTTTATTTTACACCAAACTCTGACTCATCTGAACTAAACGCTGACCTCGACAACAGCAGCAGCACAAATAGTGTTCTGTGTGATAATGAGCATCCTGATCCTACGACCCCTCCGCAGGAGGACGCACTGCAACAAACGACCTCCCAAAACAGGAAGACACACGAATCTGAGGCTGGGGTGGAACAGGACGAGTCATGTCCTGTGTCTGCTGAATGGGACGGTGCACGGGTTACGTTGTTTATCAATGTTTGTTTACATTGACTACAAATATCAGACTGATCTCATGAAATCGTGTTGTAATGAAACCAGTTTATTGCATTTGCTGTGCTATACATATGCATTTTTATCATTTCGTGTGTAATTTAAGTTATGTGCTAACCGCTAATCATGCTATTGCTAAGGATTAACCCTAATGGCTAATCATGCTAGCTGTGTTATACCATTATTCATTATTTTTGTTATTGTTATTATTGTCATTATTATTATTATTATTAATCTAATCTAATTCAATATAATATAATAAAATTAATATGATCTCATTAAATCTAATCTAATGAATCTGATCTAATCTAATTAAATCTAATCTAATTAATCTAATGTAACAAAAAAAAGAAGAGTTTATCTTTAATATTTAAGTGTTTCGTTTGACCCCTCATGAACATTGAAACACATTTATCAAAGCACCATTTTCTGCTCAGTTTATTGACTCTGCTGAGGTGCTTTGTCACTGTGGATCAGACACACACACACACACACACACACACACGGCGTTGTATTGATCTGGAGGTGGGGGCCATAAAATTAGGTGATGGATCGGAGCAGGGGGCGGCTTGGCCTTGTCGCTGGTGGTTTTCATGGCTGCAGATGTGAGCTCTCAGCCGGCTAATCCATACGAGGACCCACATAGTCCTGCATATTCAGTGAACGCGTCACACCTGGAAAAACAAATAGCAGCAACGTGTGTTTATGTCACACACACAAAGACACACACACACAAAGACACACACACACAAAGACACACATACACACACGGCAGAGGGTTTCTTGAATCTCGTAGTCTATTATCATAATCTGACTGATGGATATTTAACACAAGCCTGTTGAAAAAACAGATAAAACACATACATACATACATACACACACACATATATACATACATACATACACACACACATACATATATACATACATACATGCATACATTATACACACACACACACACACACACACACACACACGTAAAAGGATCAGGTTTTATTTTGACTGAACTCTGTTTAAAGTGTTCATTTAAAGTCACTCAGACAGAATATCAGTGCTTTTGTGATACACTCTGTCGACAGTGAATAAAACTCCTGATCCAGCAAGTTTTGGACTTTCAGAACATTTCCTCCGCTCCGTTCACTGGTTCTAATTGGATTCCTGTTTGTTTGGGTTAAAATACAGAAAAATCAATTTTCCCACGAGGACGATAAATAACCAAAATAACCTAGAATTCTACTGATCAAGAATCAGAAGGAATGTCATTGTGTTCATCAGAAAAAAGCAAAACCACTGATTGGACGATGGAGTGAAACGTCAGCTTTAATCACGAGGCTGTGAAATGTTTGGTTCAGGATTAATCTGCATTCAAATCAATCATCAATAACGAGTAACATATCATTTAAGAACATCCAACACAAAAAACGACAATTATTACAGTTCAAAGTCAACTTTATTTGTCAGTTCTGTGCATACAAACGTATAGAAAACAACAAAAGCCCACGGCACAACAGGAACATAGTAGAAAATAAGAAATAAATAAGTAGAATATACCTATAAAAATACATTATGACTATAAACAGCAGGGGATGGAGAGAATAAATAAAACAATAAAGTACCAGATGAATTATCCAGCTTAAATTCAACCAAAAATTATTAGAAAAATTGATGGAAATTATCTGTTTAAGAGACAAAATGTGTTAAATCTTCCATGAATTGGAAACCAAACCACAGAAGAGATTAAGTGTAATTATATATGTACATTTATATAACAGCTCTTTTCCAAAACGCTATAAAAGCCATTTATTTTATTTTATTTTTTACAATCATTTTAAGATAGCCTTTGGAAAATTGGAACTAGCTTAATGTTATCTACTATTACTATAACAATTTTAAACATTATAACATAGATTTAAGTTGTTTATGTTTATTTTTAAAGGATATTTTATGGGTGTAATTTGACTTTTTTTTTTTTTTTTTTCACTTTAACCCATACAGAAAATTTGGAGTTGACATAATAATAATTTCATGTTTTTTGTTTTATTTATTTTATTATTTTTTTTACTGGTTTGACCCATTTGATACAGTTCAGTATGAGGCCCCAAATCTGGTCAACTTTACTTTTTATTTTGGACCCATTCTGATTTTACACAACTCTTATTTATTTTCTTTGTAAAGATGGACAGATGTGATCATTGATTATTTGTTGAACTGAGCAGGGTTGACTTTCTGTTATATAATTATTTGTGCGTCTGCATTGAACCTTAAAACAGACTCTCCTTCCCAGAACAGTCCGGTAACGGTGATGACGTAAGAAGCACCGTAAGAGAGAGAGAGAGAGAGAGAGAGAGAGAGAGAGAGAGAGTCCGGCCCTCCTCCTCCTCCTGACTCCGGTCTCCAGTCTCCGTCCTCCGGTGCAGTAGGACGCTCCGTGATGCGCTGTGATGCTGAAGCGTTTGTGCGTAACTGTTGGTGTCCACTGTTCTCCCTCCGAACCCGGACCTCCTGCCACTTCTCTGCGCCCTGAGGACAAACTGGCACAAGGAGCGGAAAGCGGCCACAAAGACGCGCGCTCTCCCTCTGTGCGTCCCCGTGCCATGACTCTCCTCCGCCTCCTCCTCATCCTCCTCCTCCTCCTCTTCCTCCGCCGTCTTGGATGAACTTTTCTCCGCCGGACTCATGAAGACGACGCGGAAATGTCGCGCTCTGCTGTCCGTGGGTCTGAACCTGGTGGCGCTGTTCTTCTCCACCACCGCCTTCATCACCACGTACTGGTGCGAAGGGACCCAGCGCGTCCCCAAACCCAACTGCAGCAAACAGCGGCGCCACAACTGCATCGACTACGGCGTGAACGAGACGGACCAGAACAAGGTGCACTACAGCTGGGAGACCGGGGACGACCGCTTCCTGTTCCGCCGCTTCCACACCGGCATCTGGTACTCCTGCGAGGAGAACATCCATGAAGCAGGTGGGCGCGTCCGCGACACCCCGAAAACACCAAGTCAGAAGGAAAACACCAGGGTTTAATTTGGTTAATTCAGCGGTTTATGCTTCGGTTGGAGCTCTGATTTGGTTTTCTCCACAAGTCCGTGACGCGTCAGGGTTTGTTTACTCCCGAATAAATAAAAACAAACGTCAGCTATGTCCTTTTACGCACGCACTAAAAGAAATCCCATCTGTGCGTAAAACTGGAGCCACGTCACACAGCGTTTTGGCACAGGTTTGGTTTGATTATTGCTTTATTTTTACCGTTTTTGATCCACATGTAAGGGTCAGCACACTCATGGATTCCAGAATTACGCATTTATTTAGTTATTTATTTATTTTTTTAATGAACATATTGTGGAGGAAGACAGAAAGTTAAAACACTGAGTTATTGAGAAAATAAACAGCAGCAGGATGTAAAAATGTGCACGTTTATAGGCACTGAGGTAATTTCGGTAGCATTTTATTAAAAAGTTTTAAAGAGTGAGTGTAGTTATAGAAAAAATAGTTTATTTACTGAACTCATAAAGACCCAGTGTTACTTTGGGAGCAACTTTTCTGTATTTTTAACCTTTCTTTAGGGATTTATCACCATTTATTGAAATATTAAGCTTTTTATTGTGCATTTTTAAGTGAAAATTACCTATTTGTCTATATTAATTCACTGATTATGTAGCTGTTCATAAAAACTCAGATTAAATTGAAAGGTTATTATATCAGAAACATAGAAAACTGAAGAAAAAGTGATTTTTTTTTCTTTATCTGATCATAAACCAAATGTCTATGATCTATGAACTCCATGGGTTTTACTGGTGAATGAATGTTGTAGAAGATTACAGTGTTTCCATGGTAACTACGGAGCCTCTGAATGTCTAAATGGGTCATATCTGATGACCATTAAACTGTATTTTACACCAATTATTTACATGTATTGATAGGATTAGTGGATCAACAGGTATTAAACAGTTTAGGTCAGTGGATGTTTGGGTTTTAACGGGTTAAAAAAATACCAGTACACAGCACTTGAAGTCAGTAAAGTTAACAAAATGTGTCCTAATGTGGCCACGACTGTACGTTAGTCAGACAGGAGCGGATCTGAAGAAAATCACACTATGGTGGGTTTCTTCATGGTTTTCGCTGAAAAAGTTGGAATAATTTAGTTTTTTATACCCATTCCTTTCATTCCTGCTTCTTCACATCAGTATCACCTCCAGGTTTAAAGGCTCATATTTATTAAACCCACTTTTATTGTTATCTGTGCTTCATTTCTTTATGTATTTGGACCCTAATAGTTCATACAGTCTGAATTTGAACCCTCCATCTGATGATAAACTATCTTTATTTTCATTTTGGGCAAAAATCTGGTGGATTTCTACAACTTGTTTGAATTCCTGCTTCATTTGTTACATTTTATAACTAGTTACATCACAACATTTGCACATATAAGGTCTAGACTTACACGGAACATTTCTCCGAGTGTGACATTATTGTTTATCAGCAGTAGCGGTTGGAGTAAGAACTGAAAATATTTTGAGCCGAATATATGAAATATCAGACTGATCTCATGAAATCATGTTGTAATGAAACCATTTTATTACATTTGCCGTTCTATACATATACATTTTTATAATTTTGTGTGTAATTTAATGCCACGTAATGGTGTATCAATGTGCTAACTGCTAATCATGCTAAATGCTAAGGCTTAACCCTAACGGCTAATCATGCTAGCTGTGTTATACTATTATTTTATACGGTGTAAATACACACGCTGAAAGTTTACAAATTTTACATATAAATATTGAATTCATCTTTAATTTGTTTCATCTATAACTAATTATGTCACAACTTTTACACATATAAGGTCCAAACGTCTGATGAACTGATCTCATGAAATTCTGTTGTATGTGATGCTAGTTTATCGTATTTGATGTGTTGTACGTATGCATTTTCATCCTTTTGCATGTGACTTAATGGTATTTAATAGTGTGTCAATGCTAACTGCTAATTGCGCTAACCACTAATTGAGCTAGCCATGTTATAATGTTATTTTATATATCGTGTGTTGAAAGCTTATAATGCGTACAGATAACACACCAATTAAAGGTGGTGTTTTCTGTAATTCATGATATCATGTTAAAAATGTTCAGTTGTTGGTTGAACGGGACAGAGTAGCACAGCCAATAACCTGGAGGGGGCGGGGCCTGAAGGGGCTCATGAGCATTTAAAGGGCCAGCACTTCAAACCACCTTTCTGGTGTCATTAGTTATAAATATTATTAAAGATGAACCTGTGGAGTTGAATTAATAAAGAATTCAGACCCAAACAGAACATTTACAGTTTATGTAGAACACAGGGACATGTTTGGAAATTAAGAATTCCATTTAAAAAAACAAACAAAAAAAAATAAATAAACATCACTCAATTCACAAACTAATCATTTTTCCATTGACACTCAAATTGCACATAAATATTCAAGTCAATAGACATTACAACAAGCAAAAAAAAGAAGAATTTTGAAAGAAACATGGTGGTATGTGAGGACACACCAGGAAACTGAATAATTTAATAATTTAGTACCAGATAGAGCAGTAATATATACTAATAATGAATATATCTGTAAATAAACACCATATTTATGTTCCTTTGCCATGTTTATGGGATACTTTCTGGTGTCATCTTGCGAAAATAAACAAACAAATTATGGTATTTGTGATTTAATGGAAAAACCAACATTACGCACTTGTGTTTTTTCAGACATTTAGTAAAGTTTCCCGCAGACGTCCAATGGAAAAGCAACAACTGAGTCCAGTTTCACTTTATCTATCGAGAATAAATCACATCGGTTGAATTCTTTCATGAGAAAAGTTATAAATATTTTATCCCAACCTCTTGGCCGACAGCGTATTTATCCGATTTTTCTCATGGAGACAAAAACAACACGAATAAACACAAAAACGGACGGAACATTAGGCGTGTGTGGAAGCGACGGCACAACGGGGTTGGACGTGTTCATCTCAGATGCTGTTTGTAGTTTTTGATGGTTGAAGAGTCAGAAAAATGGGGATGTTTTGGCAGTTCATCATGGATTCTTTTTTATATATTGGTCGTGAGGAGACGTCAGATTTGTCTTTTGGGTTTGGAAGCCCCTGCTGTAGACGGAGGTGAACAGAACCTCACGTCTACCTTTACCAAACACTTCAGTACACGTTACAATTTAGATTAAAGGTTGAAAATAAAAGTACAATACGCATAATTTAACATTTTATTAGAGGTGGACATGTTTCCAGTGGATCGACTTCATTTAAAGCAGAGATCTCAAACATGCGTCCCACCAAAGTTAATGTGCATTCATTGGTCACGCCAAAATAAAAGCCCCAGAAACATTATTATTTCAAAGGTTCCATAATAAGTACTGATTGGAAACTCACCCAGGGGTCACAAACATGAGGCCCAGGGCTTCGTCTTCTACGTCGCTTATGTCAGTTACCGCCAATGTTGAAATGATCAACACAGGCCTAGAGCGCCCTCTGGTGGTTTA